>NIVC01003672.1:0-5000 GCA_002269645.1 Macrostomum lignano
GGGCAAAATTAATGCTACAAAGTCATCGCCTGAAGATGACTCCCGGCGGTGCCGGGGAACCGCAACTGGCGCCTCAACGGTTGCGGCCGGTGGCATTGGGTGTGCTTTTGGGTACTCCGGTCCTCGAGTCTGAAATGCTTGCAGTGTGAAGAGTTGGTCAAGACCGAGAATGAGGGTAGAGAAACATGCAAAGTCAAAACATCTATCAGAGTCGGTCACTATCTGGTGCTGTAAATGCAACGCCTTCAACCGCGCAAATCTGAAAGGAGTGGTGTCCCATTGGGGTAGCTGTAAGGGCCCGGTGGCCGTTGTAGCCCCTGGAGCCGGTACGAGCTCCACAGCCGACAGTGACCCTGGTGACGCTGCTCCGCACGTATGTAAGTTCTGTGAACGCGCTTTTACAACTGCGACTGGTCTAGCCTCCATGTGCAGAAATCACATAAAGATGAGCACAACAAGGCGCTCCCTACCAAAAAGATCTTTAAGTACGAGGACGCCGAGGTTAAAGATCTCGCACGCGCGGAATTGACCTTGCGGACTAAAGGTATGGTCAACATAGAACTACAGAAAATGTTTCCGCATCGCCACTGTGCAGTCGATTGCTAACCTTCGGAAGTCTGAGAAGTACCGCTCATTCCTCGACGAAGCACGTAGTGAACTTGAGCAACACCATCTGTAGCTTCGACGACTGATGACGAAGTGAGCACTCTGCCAGAAACTGTTGCGGAGGAAGAACATCAAGAAATGGCCGAGGAACCCGCAGATGCTGAGGAACTTATTCTAGAGGAATCAAGCTGCCTATCAACTTTTTGTAAGCAAGTACGAGTTCGGTCCCGACTCGTTGAAGCGTGAGGTGGCCAGGTATCTAAAGGAGGGCTGGTGATTCGGATTGTTGGAGTGAGTTGGAGCCCCAACTGAAAGACGCCTGGTTCATCAAGGAGGAGCATGGCCAAAAGAAGGCCAAACGAAAGCCGAAAAGCAAAAGCCTCCCCGTCTTAAAAGAACTGGAAGAGCTTTCCACAGACGGGAAAAATACGCTATCTGCCAGAAGTCATTAGACAAAGACTTCTCTGGAACCATCTCTAAAATTCTAGATGGGGTAGAAATCTCTGAAGCGGAGGTTCGCCCTGAGATGGCCAAGATCGAAGAAGTTTACCAACAGCGCCTGGGTAATACATCAGGTGCTCTTCCCGAAAACACGGACACCCCCGTGGTAGAAGGCCTCCGGTTCGAACGGAAAACCGCGCCTTTTGACGCACAGGAGGTGACACGTGCGATTAGGGAAAGTAACAAATCTACAGCAGCTGGTCCAGACAGATGGTTCAACGGGCGATGCCTGAAGAATCTCGATTGCGAAACTGTTGCCGCTCTCTTCAATCTTTGGCGTTTAAGCAAAAAATACCCTCAGCTCTGCGGGAGAATCGGACTATCCTGTTGCCCAAAGGCGGTGATCTGACTGACGCGAACAACTGGCGCCCGCTGACGATCGGGAGCCTATTACTGAGACTGTACGCCAAATCGCTCACTACCCGCTGGTCGGATGCGCCGATCTGTGAACGCCAAAAGGCCTTCAGACCAGTGGACGGATGTTGGGAGAACATTAACCTGTTGCTGGGTGCGCTCAAAAGCGCACACAAGAAGCGCCGCCAGATTAACTTAATTTCCATCGATCTGGCGAAGGCATTCGACAACATCCAACATGGTGCCATATTCAACGCCATGAGAAGGTTCGGGTTTTCCCCGAGTGAAATAAGTGTGGTAAAAGATCTGTACACGAATGTATGGACCAAGATCAGCATTGGTAATGAAATAAGCGGACCTATTAATATAAGTCGCGGAGTAAAGCAGGGGTGCCCGCTTAGCCCCTTCCTATTCAATTTAGTGTTGGATGAGCTGATCAATGAGCTACAGTCATCGGGTTATGGCTATCCGGTCGAGGGATTCAAGGTGCCGGTGCTCGCGTACGCTGATGACCTGATCCTGTGTGGAGCTACCGATTACGAAACAAAAAGAATGGTCGAGATCACTGAAAAGTTCTTTGCCAGGCAGATGCTCGCCGTCAACTTAAAAAAGTGCAAGGCATTGCGTCTGCTTCCTGTCAAGGGTAAAAGAACCTTGAAGGTCAGCTCTGATCCTATGCTGTGGAAGGGCGAACAGCTGCCCATGGTTAAAAGCATAGATGACTTTATCAGTTACCTTGGTGTCAAAGTATCGGTGACTGGTAAGGTTATTTGGTCGGTGGATCAGCTGAGGCTATGGCTAGACAGGGTCATGAAAGCACCCTTGAAGCCAGACCAAAAGATCAAGGGGATTAAAGAGGTTCTAATCGGTAGGCTGACATACCAACTCAGGCTAAGCGAAGCGCGTGTCTGCGAGTTGAGAAGAGTAACTAGAATGGTCCGTAAAGCATGTAAACAGATCCTACACATGCAGTTAGGTGCGCCTAATGCGTGGGCCCACTTACCGCTTCGTAAATGCGGCCTCGGGCTACCTGACTTTGAGCTCACAATTCCGCTAATGCGCCGTGCCGCCTGCGAGAAAATGAAAAGCTCACCGGACCCAGTTGTTGCCAACATAAGTGAAAAAATTCCAACCTATGAAAGTGGACTCACTCGTGGACTAGATGTCAGAGCCGCTAAGAGGGCGATTCAGGATAAATATGAGCAGGCCTATTTGAGCACCCAAAGAGGGAAGCTCATGAATGCAAGGTGGATAAGTGCGGTTAAGCCTTACTGGCTACATGGCGGTACTGGTGTTGTTAAGGCGGGTGAATACGTGTCGATCAATAAGTTAGTAACAAGAACTATTGAGACGCGACAATTCATCCACCCAGGAGTTACAGACTTTGAGACCCTGAAATGCCGTCGGTGTGGAAAGGCGGTAGAAACTGACCTACATGTATTGAATGAATGCCCGTTTACCAGACTCGCCCAGTGCCGCCGGCACAATTTTATTGCGGATTATCTGGGCAAGGTCTTGGTGGACCACGGCTGGGAAGTCTGGCGCGAAAGGCTTGTCAAGAAAGATCTAGAGAACTTTAAGCCCGACCTAATCTGTAGGAAGGGTGCCGAAGGAGCGATCATAGACGTCACTGTACCCTATGAATCGAATGAAGCTGTGTTACAATCCAAGGAACGGTTCAAAGAGGCAAAATATGCAGGTCTGAAGGGTCAAGTCGCTGAGCTTTTGAACATTAACGGCGGCGTTAAAGTCGTTGGAATCGCTGTCGGTGCCTTGGGCACGATTCTAACATCAACTCTCGAGAAAGCGAAAGGACTCGGACTAGATCCAGTCAAGGTTGGGAAATCACTGCAGATTTCAGCTCTCCGGGGTTCAGGCCATGTTTGGAAGGCCTTCCGGAGTTAAGGCCCACGCCTAGTGCCACCTCTTTTTGACACTAGCGCTTACGCTAGGCAAGGATTAGGGTCATTATATGAGCCTAGTGGAAAAAAAAATAAAGGAATTGACGGAAGGGCACCACCAGGAGTGGAGCCTGCGGCTTAATTTGACTCAACACGGGAAAACTCACCCGGCCCGGACACTGTTAGGATTGACAGATTGAGAGCTCTTTCTTGATTCGGTGGGTGGTGGTGCATGGCCGTTCTTAGTTGGTGGAGCGATTTGTCTGGTTAATTCCGATAACGAACGAGACTCTAGCCTGCTAAATAGTACGCCGATACCTTTTCGTCGGTGCTGACTTCTTAGAGGGACAAGCGTCTTGAAGACGCACGAGATTGAGCAATAACAGGTCTGTGATGCCCTTAGATGTTCGGGGCCGCACGCGCGCTACACTGAAGGGGACAGCGAGTTTTTCCTGGTTCGAAAGAACCGGGTAATCTGTTGAATTCCCTTCGTGACAGGGATCGGGGCTTGCAATTATTCCCGTGAACGAGGAATTCCCAGTAAGCGCAAGTCATCAGCTTGCGTTGATTACGTCCCTGCCCTTTGTACACACCGCCCGTCGCTACTACCGATTGAATGGTTTAGCAAGGTCCTCGGATTGGTGCCGACTTGGTGGCAACACTAGGTCGGATACTGAAAAGAAGATCAAACTTGATCATTTAGAGGAAGTAAAAGTCGTAACAAGGTTTCCGTAGGTGAACCTGCGGAAGGATCATTACTGAATGTCTTTTAAAACACTTTCTACTGTTGGGAATAAAGTCCAGGGATTCTCTGCCCTTCTATTTTGAGAAACCCTGGCGGGCTTATTTTCTAGCGCGCTTAATTGTGTGCTATACTTAAATAAGCCGGCGGGCCGTGCTATAGACTCAAATTGGCGAGGCAAAAACGAAGGGAGCTTTGCTCAAGAGTCTTTTAGCGGAGCTACTACTATTTTTTTAACGCTCAGCGGTCACATGCTACCTATAAAAATCTCTTGGTCGGAGGTGCCTATGCCTGTTAGCCTCTCTTTAATTTATTTTATAGAGAGTACCTAGCTGCGCTTGAGTGTCGTAAAGAGGGTGCGCTCGGTCGGGATTATTAATAAGCGCACACCACTGACGCAAGGCTCAATGAGATGCAAAGACTGTTCGCTCCTTTTCCTCCCAGACCTGACGGGAGTTTGCTACCACAGATTTTGGTAGTTTATAAAAATATTTTCCCTTCCAAGTAAGGAGCGACGACTCTTATTATGTCTGAGCATCCACCTCTAACCTCTAACGTTTATTTCACACTGTTTGATTAAACATTTTTTAAGGCATAGCCTTGAAAAAAGAACCGATCACCGAGAAGTTTTGCTTCCCTTCGGTTAGATCGAAGTATTTGCAGGCCCATAGTGACTTGCATAATGAACAACTCTGAGCGGTGGATCACTCGGCTCGTGCGTCGATGAAGAGCGCAGCCAACTGCGTGAATTAGTGTGAATTGCAGGATATCTTGAACATCGACATCTTGAACGCATATTGCGGCCTCAGGTCTCCCCTGTGGCCACGCCTGGCCGAGGGTCGGTTTAGCAAACTATCGCTGTATCTTTTTTAACAGCAGCGTATTTGGGAGACCGC
>NIVC01003672.1:12500-15000 GCA_002269645.1 Macrostomum lignano
TTTCGGTGCCAAATTAGCCAGCCCTAGCCTTTTGCGGGCGCTTTAGTGAACGACAGACTTAGAAAAAAATTAGTCCCGCGTTTAGTTGCGAAAGTAGCTTGAAGAAATTTAAGAAAGCAAGGAATTCTTGAGATTTCTTAAAGCGCCGCGCCAAGCGCTTTTGCACTTTATGGCGCCGCAGCTAAGTGCAGCCTATGCTTGCAGTACTGATAAATTTAATTGTGCCAGGGACATTGCAAAATTTGAGGATTAAAATCCGTGACAGTAAGGCTTGGAAAACTGTGCAAGCTTGAATGCTTTTAGAAGAGAATTTTATGCAAATTGTGTTTTTTTAATCGGCTTTCGCGATTTTTGGTATAATAGGGAGTGACTTCCTCAGGAAAGCTTCATACTTACCTGGCGCGGGGGATACCGTGATCAAGAAGGCGGTGCCTCCAGGACGAGGCCTGTACATTGCACTCCGTATGGGCTGACTCCTGCGACTACCCCAAATCGGGGTGGCTCGAGCGCATAATTTTTGGTAGTGGGGACAAGCGTTCGCGCTGTCCCTTTCCTAAAGAATTAAAAGAAGAAAAATTTCTGAGGAAGAGTAGACAGACAGACAGACAGACAGTCAGTAGAAGAGGTTTCGAAAATACTGGCAGGCTGGCTTGACTAAGCTTAAGCTAAGCTGAGCTCGAAAGTGAAAAAATTTTCTAAATTTTTCAGTTTCAGAAAATGGCGCCAGCCAGTGCAATGGCAATGGCAATGGCAATACAGTTTGATAAAAGTACTTTAAGAAGCTTGGAGGATTGGTGTTGCTGTCTGGTCTGGTCTGACTGAGAAAGAAGTTGTTTTGAAGCAAGCAAAGCAAGCTTAGGGTTCTTGCTAGAATTATGGAAATAATTTTAGGCGCGCGGACAAGGAAAGACAGGCTGGCGCGGAATGGTGTACTGTGAGTAAAAAGCAGTAGCGTAAGTGTGTAGTTGGGGGTTAGGGCGTAGGCAGGGGCGTATGATGATAATTGTAAGGTGGTTTTGGTGTGAATAGCTCTTCGCCGTAAAGACGGTCTCTTACTGCGAAGACTCAATTTATTGCATGGTAAGACACCGTTGATCCAATAGTGGATCAGTATTTTTAGCAGCCCTATTCGGGCTATCTGATAAAGTGTTAAAGAAACTAGAAGCTGCATATAGTTGGTGGTGATATCGCGGTCCGTCTGGGGATTTAAATTTGCAGCAGCAGCAGCAGCACAAGCTTTTGCAAAGTGAAAGAGTAATTTTTAAGGAAGAATTGAATCGGGGTATAGGTAGGGTTAGCGGAGAGTTGAAAGGAAAATTTAGGAAAATTTCTAACGAGTTTAGATGCAAAATGAATTGAACACACATTGGGAATTACGATAGCTTAATCAGACTCTCTGCTTTGTTGGTTGATCGCATTCTCGTTAAATGAAGTAAAGGCAAAGGGTGCTGTGAAATAGTGTCCAGCGGATAAAAGGAAGAAAATTTGAAAAAAAATTATAGAGTCGATTTTTAACGCGTAAAGCAAGATTTTACGCGTAAAACGCATTTGCACTATTTTTGGAAATATTTTGAAAAAGTAGTGCAATTAAGGCATGGCAAGTAAATGAAGTGTAAGTGCGCAAAAAATGAGGGTTTGAAAGAGAAAAAAATAAATATTTTTTCGGTAGAGAGGGCAGTACTTGTCAGAGATGTTAGGTAAATTAGAGAATTGAAGGCGCCGCAAAATAGTAAAAATTGGTGCCTTGAAAAGTTGATGGGTTTAGTTGGGACAAAAAAAATCGTCTACGCTGTAACGTAGGCTGAAACTAGAGGAGAAAATAGGAAAAGCTAAGAGGGAAGCATTTATGTAATTTTTAGGAAAAAAGAGAACGACTCTGAAATGCTTGAGTAGAGAGTAAAAAAATATTTTTTATTTTTATTTTGCTTTTTTTGAAGCTAACAGATTATTTGTGTGGTAAAATCCGTACCAAACGCTTTGGTAGACAAGTAGCTGCAACAGGGTGTGGCAGGTAAAATAATTATTAAAGCAAAAAAATGGCAAATTAAAAAATAAATTAAAATTTTTTTCGGCTTAAAAGCTTTCCATTTTTTCAGCGAATAAAGTGTGCGTGGAAATTAAAAAAGCGCCCCCTTCATTAAGGAATGACAAGGACAGTTGGAATAAAGGTGGAAAATTTTAAGAGATTTTAATCCTTCTTTATAAATTTTTAGCGGGAAAAATAAAAGAGCTATATTTATTTGATGAAAGAATTAAAATATAGGCGAGGATTGATTAAAACTTTCATCAAGCTTTATAGAAGCTATATATGCTAGGGTGCCAAAATAATATAAAGCCCGTTCGTTCCCTTCCCTTATCTGGGCTTGGGCTGGGCTGGGCTGAGCTGAAAAGTCACCCTGTAGGGGGGTGAGAGCCGCGCGGAGTCTTGAGGTGCAGGCTGTGTAGCCAGCCAGGCTGGGTCTGAATAAGGCCTGGCCTGGCTTGGCGGAGCGCGGTTAAA
>NIVC01003672.1:27500-30000 GCA_002269645.1 Macrostomum lignano
TAGGGTTAGGGTTAGTTAGGGTTAGTTAGGGTTAGGGTTAGTTAGGGTTAGGGTTAGGGTTAGGGTTAGGGTTAGAGTTGTTGGAATTAAAATTGATTAGGGTTAGTTAATCATGTCATTTTTAAGCTTCTTTCGCAAGTCTATAAGTTATAAGTTGTAAGTTGTTATAAGTTATAAGCACACTCAGCGCTTAGGTGCTAAAATTTGCGAATTTTTATGTGCATATATATTACCAAAGTTGGTACTGCCTTTGACTACTTCGTACGACGCGTGCTGAGCGGCAGTAATGATCGAAGACAAAATGAGAAGTCTAATTAAAAAATACTGGCTTCATGCAGGCCTGTTAAAAAAATTTTAAAATTTTTTTAAATTTAAAAAATGCGACATTTTTCAGAATTAAAAATAATTTGTGCGTATTAGCCAAAGTGCCCTACTACCCCACCGGGGTAAGTAGGCTGGTTGGAATGCAGAGAGGGGTGGAATTTTAGTAAATTAAAAATAAAATTTAGCCAAGAAATCAATTTTGAATTTTTTTATGTGAAAATTGAGGAAATCTTTTCTTTTGCAGCACGAAGCTGCTCGTTACCTGCTCTGCTGCTGGTCTATGGGTTTATGGGTTAAAGGGAGAAATAAACAGATGAACGCTCGCTGGCTGATGGAAGCATTTTCGTCAATGTTTTTTAGGGTTTTTTGAGACGGGTGAACTTTTATAAATTTCGGTGCCAAATTAGCCAGCCCTAGCCTTTTGCGGGCGCTTTAGTGAACGACAGACTTAGAAAAAAATTAGTCCCGCGTTTAGTTGCGAAAGTAGCTTGAAGAAATTTAAGAAAGCAAGGAATTCTTGAGATTTCTTAAAGCGCCGCGCCAAGCGCTTTTGCACTTTATGGCGCCGCAGCTAAGTGCAGCCTATGCTTGCAGTACTGATAAATTTAATTGTGCCAGGGACATTGCAAAATTTGAGGATTAAAATCCGTGACAGTAAGGCTTGGAAAACTGTGCAAGCTTGAATGCTTTTAGAAGAGAATTTTATGCAAATTGTGTTTTTTTAATCGGCTTTCGCGATTTTTGGTATAATAGGGAGTGACTTCCTCAGGAAAGCTTCATACTTACCTGGCGCGGGGGATACCGTGATCAAGAAGGCGGTGCCTCCAGGACGAGGCCTGTACATTGCACTCCGTATGGGCTGACTCCTGCGACTACCCCAAATCGGGGTGGCTCGAGCGCATAATTTTTGGTAGTGGGGACAAGCGTTCGCGCTGTCCCTTTCCTAAAGAATTAAAAGAAGAAAAATTTCTGAGGAAGAGTAGACAGACAGACAGACAGACAGTCAGTAGAAGAGGTTTCGAAAATACTGGCAGGCTGGCTTGACTAAGCTTAAGCTAAGCTGAGCTCGAAAGTGAAAAAATTTTCTAAATTTTTCAGTTTCAGAAAATGGCGCCAGCCAGTGCAATGGCAATGGCAATGGCAATACAGTTTGATAAAAGTACTTTAAGAAGCTTGGAGGATTGGTGTTGCTGTCTGGTCTGGTCTGACTGAGAAAGAAGTTGTTTTGAAGCAAGCAAAGCAAGCTTAGGGTTCTTGCTAGAATTATGGAAATAATTTTAGGCGCGCGGACAAGGAAAGACAGGCTGGCGCGGAATGGTGTACTGTGAGTAAAAAGCAGTAGCGTAAGTGTGTAGTTGGGGGTTAGGGCGTAGGCAGGGGCGTATGATGATAATTGTAAGGTGGTTTTGGTGTGAATAGCTCTTCGCCGTAAAGACGGTCTCTTACTGCGAAGACTCAATTTATTGCATGGTAAGACACCGTTGATCCAATAGTGGATCAGTATTTTTAGCAGCCCTATTCGGGCTATCTGATAAAGTGTTAAAGAAACTAGAAGCTGCATATAGTTGGTGGTGATATCGCGGTCCGTCTGGGGATTTAAATTTGCAGCAGCAGCAGCAGCACAAGCTTTTGCAAAGTGAAAGAGTAATTTTTAAGGAAGAATTGAATCGGGGTATAGGTAGGGTTAGCGGAGAGTTGAAAGGAAAATTTAGGAAAATTTCTAACGAGTTTAGATGCAAAATGAATTGAACACACATTGGGAATTACGATAGCTTAATCAGACTCTCTGCTTTGTTGGTTGATCGCATTCTCGTTAAATGAAGTAAAGGCAAAGGGTGCTGTGAAATAGTGTCCAGCGGATAAAAGGAAGAAAATTTGAAAAAAAATTATAGAGTCGATTTTTAACGCGTAAAGCAAGATTTTACGCGTAAAACGCATTTGCACTATTTTTGGAAATATTTTGAAAAAGTAGTGCAATTAAGGCATGGCAAGTAAATGAAGTGTAAGTGCGCAAAAAATGAGGGTTTGAAAGAGAAAAAAATAAATATTTTTTCGGTAGAGAGGGCAGTACTTGTCAGAGATGTTAGGTAAATTAGAGAATTGAAGGCGCCGCAAAATAGTAAAAATTGGTGCCTTGAAAAGTTGATGGGTTTAGTTGGGACAAAAAAAATCGTCT
>NIVC01003672.1:41901-91901 GCA_002269645.1 Macrostomum lignano
AATCACGGTGACTACCATTCTGCCACTCAGCGGGGTCGAAGGGAGAGTAACTCCTAATAAATAAATTTTCTCAGTCCTATAATCTTTAATGACATGACACGGCCTTCACACATGGGGCTCCAAGGCTCCACGCTCCTTCCAGTGATTTTTTTAGAATAGTCTTTGCTCTTAGCAAAGACAGCGCACTGCCCCCATCCACCAGAAGGTGGGTGGGCACATTCTTGATAGGATACTCTACAACAATATCTCTCCGCGTTGCCTTCTAGCTGGCCTCAGCTGGTACAAGTCGGGCACTTTTTCAAACATAGGCTTCTTTCCTATGTTTTGCTATCTATCTTTTCTATCTTTCCTTCTTTCCTAAGGGGAGAGAGTGGAGACCAGAGATAAATGAGAAGAGAGAGCAAAGATGAAAGAGAAGAAAGGTGAGGGAAGATCGACGAGAGAAGATGGGAGAGAGGAGATAGGAAAGAAGAGAAGAGAAGAGAGAGAGAGAGAAGAGAGAGAGAGGAAACAAAAGAGAAGATAGAGTTTCAAAGGATCCGAGGGACATAGAGAGAGACAGGAGGCCAGAGATTTTGCCGATACATGTTTTCAAAAGACAAGCTTTTGTTTGAATATGACTTCAGATTTTAGAACTAGATATAAGCTGAGCTGAGAGAGAAGATGAAAGTAGAGGCTGAGAGTAGAGAGAGGCTGAGAGCAGAGAGGGGCTGAGAGCAGAGAGGGGCTCAGAGCAGAGAGGGGCTGAGAGTAGAGAGGGGCTGGGGATAGAGGTTGAGAGTGGATAGAGGCTGAGAGTAGAGAGAGGCTGAGAGTGGAGAGGCTGAGAATAGAGAGGTTGAGAGTAAATAGAGGCTGAGAGTAGAGAGGTTCAGAGTAGAGAGGCTAGTTCACGTTGTTCTCAATCCCATTCCACTATACATGTAGTTTTTATCTAATGTGACTAAGCCAGGTGCTTTTAGTGCAGGGGTTGGCAAACTTTTTACCTCGATTGAGAACCCAGCTCATGACTGCCCTTCTAGTCCGCTTCGTTGGCCCCCAAAGCGAAGCGAGGAGTCCTGATGACAGAGCGGGCCAGAGGTGAGGAGAGAGGGTAAGGAATAGAGAAGAGAAATACAAGCATAGGATAAACGAGAGGCGAAGGAATAAAGGAGAAGAGAGTTGATGAGAGGAGAGATTATATACGAGCGGAGAGAGAGGAGAAGGGAGATTAATGGAGAGGAGAAAGGAGGGAAGGGAGAAGAAAATGAAGAGGAAAAGGGAGATGAATGATGATAGCAAAGAGGTGAGAAGAGAGGAGAGGATAGACATGAGGAGAAAGGAGAGGAGAGAGGTGAGGCAGAGATGAGAGAGGAGAGGGCAGAGATGAGAGAGAGAAAAGATGAGAGGAGAGGGCAGACATGAGAGAGAAAAGATGAGAGAAGAGGGCAGACATGAGAGAGAGAATAGATTAGAGAGAGGGCAAGAGATGAGAGGAGAGGGCAGAGATGAGAGGAGAGGGCAGAGATGAGAGAGAGAAAGATGATACAGGAGAGGGCAGAGATGAGAGAAAGAAAGATGATACAGGAGAGGGCAGAGATGAGAGAGAAAAGAGAGAAGAGGGCAGACATGAGAGAGAATAGATAAGAGAGAAGAGGGCAAGAGATGAGAGAGGAGAGGGCAGAGATGAGAGAGAGAAAAGATTAGAGACGAGAGGGCAGAAATGACAGAGAAAAGAAAAGAGACGAGAGTGCAGAGATGAGAGAAAAGATGAGAGACAAGAGGCACTCCAATTTTTGCTTACTTCTATCATAACTAATACCTTTACCCTCTACCTTTAACTTTTAACATATACAAACAACACGTCAGTTTTAGTATATTGAGATACGTTTGAAACTATTATCCATGATACAAAAATCAAATGTCTTGTGCTAGTAGTGCTACTAGCTTTAGTAGGTAGTAATACCTGCTATAAAGGGAAGTGTTTTTTGTTTTACTTAGTCTAATTTCACTAACGAAATCTGTCTTCTCCGAGACTTAAAGCTACGTCATACCCCACCCCAATCACAGCCAATAGGAAATGAGGAAATATATAGACCTATTCCTATCCAAGCAGCCATTCAAAGCTGTGGCCATCTTGGTGTGTGGCCATCTTGGTCATGTGCCATTAAATGCTTGCTAAGCCAAAATGCATGCTAGATTCTGGCATGAATAATGTCTTTTGGAATATATAGAATTGGAGTAGATCTAGCTTATCTAATTGGTTCCAGGTCATTTTGTAAAATACCATTTCATCAAAAGCTTTTTTGTCAAACAGTAAATTGGTCATTTCGTCAAACAGTAGATAAAATAGAGCCCACTGTAATTAATTTTTAAATAATTTAATTAGTTTTTTAAATAAATAATTTAATGTCAAGATAAATCTATATCAAAAGGACATCACTACCTTTTGTTTAAGTGAAGGGTTTCTAAGAATGAAACATAAAAAAGGATAACCCTAATCTTAACTTTTAATTTTTCCCTTTACATCTTGATTCTTAGCTTTGTGAAATTATGCTCTTATTATATTATTTCATTCATATTAGTACCAAGAATGGTACAACTGCATGGTTTTTATATTTTATTATGCAATTATGAGTAATCTGACTAGCTAACTACTACGATTTGTGCCTTTTCTTAGAAACATTATTTTAAACAAGCAGTATACTTCTTTTTTAATGCTGACCTATTGAGTATACATGCGACTAATCTAGAGTAACTTCAATTTACATTTGAAACTAGGCACACACTTTGACGAACTAACCAAGTGACTATTTGACAAAAAGGCTTTTGACAAAAAGGTTTTTGATGAAATGACCAATCACCATCTAATCCTAATTAACTATAATATAGGCCTAGTCTTAATGACAATAATGATTTTAGATAATGGTAGAAAATGTGCAAAATATAGTAAGAAATTCTACAAAAAAATCAATATAAAAAATATAGAAGGTTATAGAAGTGAGGAAAAGTAATACAAAACTCTTATTATTCTATTACCCTGAAAAAATTCCATTAGGCCTGCTAACACTAATACTAGGCCTACAGATCAATGGGCCATTTATTAATAATAATAGAATGCCCAACACTGTGCTGTGTGCATTCTAGATACATTATCTCCATTGAGGCAATAATAGGCCTATTGTCATAGGCTACTTATAAATTTTAATTGATACTTGTAGTAATGAAAACGATTATCCTAATTATATGCTTCCATGCTAGCATTGAGATAGGTGTAGTGTTCAGTCGTTTTTATAGGTGATATGTATGGTGACATTCTAAAAAAATCTTTATTTTAAAAATCAATAATATGAATATGAATATGAGCAATATGAAACTATTATGTGACAATGTCATTTCGTCCGCGTTTCAGCACTGTACACAAAAACTGGGCAGGTAAGGCAAGCTTGCAGGCATTGCATGTGCCACGTAAAAAAAAGATGTTGTTGTTGACCAGCCGTCGCGGCCGCGTGGGTAACAAATTCGAAAATTGGAATTTAGTTTAGAATCTTTCTACGAAATGAAGCGGCTTAACGATGTGTGTTTATTTCATTCTTGAAAATTATCTGCAAAGTGTTTTTTTGAACCCAAAAGTACTTAAAGTTTTTATATTTTTACGTAAAATTGAGCTAAAAATGAAACTATTTTTATCTATGGAAAACAAACTAACATTTCAACTGGTGCAACATTGAATATTTTAAATTTCTGATGCCGGACTGGCGGACTCTGTCTGGGATTGAGACTAGTCTTTTACCTATGCTTGGCTTTTATATTCGTTTATAAGTTAAAAACGAAGCCCACAAGAAGTAAGCAACCTTTTTCTCTATTGATAAGGGGTCCATTTTTTCCTAGATTAATGATGTGCTTCTTTCTCTGTGCGACGGTACGAGTACAGCTTCAGCTTTATATTAATGCGTTTGCATCCACTCAAATACTTCTAATGTTTAAAAAGCTTTTATGAGTGTTATTCCTTTTCTGAATTTAAAGTAGGTTTCCTTGATTGAGGGCTAGGAATGATCCGTTCTCTGTATACTCGTATCGTATGTCATTTAAGGATGAGTGGATGACTTAACGGACCTGAAACTTCGTTTCTTAAAAAAACATTTTGATGGTTGAATTTTGCGCAAAAAATACGCAGCGGCAACAGGAACTTACGTTAGTAAGTTTGCAATAACTGTTTATTTTCGGCGCTAAAATAGAAATAGTTTTATCTTGGAGGCAGATCGAATGTTCAAGCATAACACTCCTGTTTGATTGCTCCATTGATTTTGTAACGAATGATGCTTAAAAAGCGACGTTTCCTGTCCTTCTGCTTAGTCTTAGGTCGTCCTTGATACCATCAATGTTAATTTTTATTATAGCTTTTCAAAATTTTTCATTTCTTCAAAGGTTGAGCTGAGCTGTTAAGCTTGTTTTACAATTTTGTTAGAGCTGTTGAGTAGTAGTTTTACCAGGAGATGATCCAGGGGTGGTCAAGGGGGCCATGCCCCCTCAGCCGTCGCCAAAAAATTGGGCCATACTTTTTGGCTGGTAACTATCCAAGGCATTTTTTTATTTTGGGTAGTAATTGCGTGGTTTAGATTACCCCCACCCTTCAAAAATTTTCCGGATCCGCCCCTGAGTTTTACTTCACTTGCCCTGTTCTAATTTTTAATGATTTGATTTGAATTCATTTGATTAATCTTTATATTTGTAGGTCCCTATATTAAAACTAACAGTGAGTGTGAAACAGAAATGTTGAATTTGATTTTTTGCTTAGTAGTTCATCTTGTAAAATATTTTGTTTAGCAAAATTCAATCTAGTACACCTATATGACATTCTTCAGCAAAAATATGCAAAGTGAGCGCAAGTCAAGTGAACACTTTGTCAACCATCAAACTTTGGAAGAGCCAAGCAAGCGCAGGTTTGTGTTGCTCACATCGAGTCAAATTCACAGCTCCCTCTTGGTTGCAAAATTATGCTGCTCACGGAAAAGCACTAGCTTGTTCATCTCGCATGGTGTGCTATATGTTAAATGTTTTCTTTTTGGTGATTGGGAAGTATGCTAGTATTTACTGTCTCGATCAATGCTACTTTACTGAACGTCTTTTGCACTTCACTGCATGTATAGAGACGCTGCTCATGGACAATATTAGACCTATAATATAGCACAATTACTATTATTGTCAAAGCTACACTTAGCTCAAATCAAAGGTTTGACCGAAAGGACGACTAAATTGAATGTAGAATGTGATTGGTCAGCATTTTGATGTTCACTAAAGAACCATAAAATTGTAGCAGTTTGAATTACGGGGATACTGCATGTTCAAATATCCAGTATTATCTGATTGAAGTAGTATAACTGGGGATGTGAAACCATGTTTGCTTCTTTATTTTGTTTAGCTACTTTAAATTTCATCGCGCAAAAAAATATCGCTGTTAGATACGAGCTGGGCGTGTATCCTACGCTGGTTGGATTTTTCCTTCCCATGCATGGCTTTGCTCGCATATAGGCTATTAATTAATCCAATTGACTCGGCAAATACACCTGAGACTCCCTATCACCTGATTATTGAATTCAGGTCTTCCTGCCGGCATTTGGATGGATGCATAGAAGGAATATATCCAATTCTAATGTGACAATAGAGCTCAGATTCAGAATAGCCAACCCAATTGCTAGGGGTGTTGCTATGGTAACAGAGAGAGAGAGAGAGAGAGAGAGAGAGAGAGAGAGAGAGAGAGAGAGAGAGAGAGAGAGAGAGAGAGAGAGAGAGAGAGAGAGAGAGAGAGAGAGAGAGAGAGAGAGAGAGAGAGAGAGAGAGAAGCGACTCCCCAGCTGCTCTTATGTTTCAGCCATTTCATCCCTTCTCCTCCCTCCGCTCTGTGAGCAAAACGGTTGTGCAGCAGGCTTGCTACATTCCAAGTCTTTCCCAATCGTTAGTTCTCGTCTCCGCACCGATTCCCCATCAACTGTTCCTTTCCATCGCCCATCCCCAAAACCCCTTTGGGGTAAACGCTTCTTTTATAAACTATAACGACATTGCGGAGCCGAGAGCGCTACTCCAAAACAATCGACAAGCGGAACTCGCATGCCTTTCATGCTTTGGTATTTTTTCGCTAGTCTACGAGGAAGACTAAGACAGAATGTAACGGTCCTCCGGCTCAATAGCTCGTAGTAACTATATAATATAGTTTCTATTAAGTATACTAAATGACATTCTACTATCAGGCACCTCAAGCTGTCGACCTCGGCGGGTGAGAATTTTTACACACAATGCGCATAAAGGGTTTTAAACTTTGTACACTTCATATTAGTTCAAATTATGCTGCATACTTATTTATTTAGGGTGCACCGCAAGACTTTATGGGCCATGTTCTTTTTATTAGCTACGAACAAATATAACGGCTGAGGCAACTGTTGTACTTTAATAGCACATTAGTATTGAATGCTTAGCCAAATATGGTGATAGCAGCCACAATTTGTACTTGAGTAGTTAAGAAACCCGAAGATCTCTTAAACTCAATTGCACTAAATTCAATCTCCCACAGCAACAGTGCGCGACAGTTCCCCAACAGGTACTCAGCTCTACCGGATATTGGCGGATATGCAGAGCAACAGCAGCAGACAAGTTCAGGTCCGATTCGATTCGGCGACCTCGAGGCCCGTCTGGGAGCAGCTGAAGCGTCCGGTAGATCAATTTCTGATGAGGTGGTGCGATTGCAGGTAGGTGGGTGCTCTATGCTTACTCCTAAATGGGGGTACTTATACTCAACACTCGTCTTGAATATACACATGCACTAACCACTACTTTCCTACCTCTCCGGAACGTACACTCGCCACTTCACTCTCTATCCCTCCTGAATGTACACTCGCCACTTCACTCTCTTATCCCTCTTGAATGTACACTCGCCACCTCACTCTCTATCCCTCCTGAATGTACACTCGCCACCTCACTCTCTATCCCTCCTGAATGTACACTCGCCACTTCACTCTCTTATCCCTCTTGAATGTACACTCGCCACCTCACTCTCTATCCCTCCTGAATGTACACTCGCCACCTCACTCTCTATCCCTCCTGAATGTACACTCGCCACTTCACTCTCTATCCCTTTTGAATGTACACTCGCCACCTCACTCTCTATCCCTCCGGAATGTACACTCGCCACTTCACTTTCTTGTCCCTCCTGAATGTACACTCGCCACTTCACTCTCTTATCCTTCTTGAATGCACACTCGCCACTTCACTCTCTTATCCGTCTTGAATGTACACTCGCATCCTCAACTGTTAGAGACATCCGACTGTTCCTCCCTCCCCCAGTCCGAGCTTCTGTCTGTCGCCAGGCGAGGTGACGAAGCTTTGCGCGAGGAGCGGCGCGCCCGCCAGTCGCTGGAATCGGGGCTGCGCACCAGCTCGGAGCTCATCGGCCAGCTTGATCGCCGCTTGCGTGATCAGGAGGCTCGCCTGCGCCAGGAGCGCCAGGCACTGGACAGTCAGCTGGCCCTGACAGCGCAGCCACAGCCGCAGCAGCTGGCGGCAGCCACCCCCGGAGTGGACGATTCGGCAAACGCCGCGCGAGTGTCTGCACTTGAGCGCGACATCGAGGCGATGGGCCGGGCTCGCGGTCAGCTGGAGCGCATCGCCTACCAGTTGGCCGACGAGATGGCCGCGTTGAAGCGCCGTCTGGAAGCGCAAGGCGTCGACTTGACCAGCACGGTGGCGGATCTGCGCGCGAACACGCGCCGACTGGAGGAGGCATGCGGCGCCCGTCTCGAGACAGTGCAGCGTCGCCTGGACCGGGCCAGCGACCCGGATGCTCAGGGCCGGCTGGTCAGGGGCCAGGCTGAGGCCGGACTGGCCGAGATGCGGGACCAGCTGGCGGAAGTGCGGGTCAAGTGAGTTCGATTGGTTATTATATGCAATTTGACCGCGTATTCGATCTGGCACCAAGAAACGGGCATTCGTTCAATCTGAGACTTGTTCTTGATTGAAAATAAAAATCAGTTTAAGACGCTTGCAGTCAATCCATGATACGAGCGTAAGCAACTTGAAACCGAGTAGAGACACTCGCAACTGATTATAGACCACACTGACCCTTTAGAAACTGAGTACAGACCCTAGCAACTGAGTACAGATCCTTAGCAACTGAGTACAGATCCTTAGCAACTGAGTACAGAGCCTTAGCAACTGAGTACAGAGCCTTAGCAACTGAGTACAGATCCTTAGCAACTGAGTACAGAGCCTTAGCAACTGAGTACAGAGCCTTAGCAACTGAGTACAGAGCCTTAGCAACTGAGTACAGAGCCTTAGCAACTGAGTACAGAGCCTTAGCAACTGAGAGTACAGACCCTAGCAACCGAGTACAAAGCCTTAGCAACTGAGTACAGACCCTTAGCAACTAAATTACAGACTCCAGCAACTGAGTACAGAGCCTTAGCAACTGAGTACGAGCTCATACAGACCTTAGCATCATAGTACAGACCCTTAGCAACCGAGTACAGAGCCTTAGCAACTGAGTACAGAGCCTTAGC
Organism: Macrostomum lignano; assembly: GCA_002269645.1. NCBI lineage: Eukaryota > Metazoa > Platyhelminthes > Macrostomidae > Macrostomum > Macrostomum lignano. Next base: position 50,430 of record NIVC01003672.1, read on the forward strand.
AACTGAGAGTACAGACCCTAGCAACCGAGTACAAAGCCTTAGCAACTGAGTACAGACCCTTAGCAACTAAATTACAGACTCCAGCAACTGAGTACAGAGCCTTAGCAACTGAGTACGAGCTCATACAGACCTTAGCATAATAGTACAGACCCTTAGCAACCGAGTACAGAGCCTTAGCAACTGATTACAGACCCTAGCAACTAATGTACAGACTCCAGAAACTGACTAGATGCCATAGCAACCGAGTTAAAACTCTAGCAATTGATTGGAGACCCAAGTAACCAAGTTGAGACCTTAGCAACAATGCTTAAGCCTTATCAACCAAGTTACTGGAAGAAAATTAGCTTACAAAAATCTCAAATTCAATTACTCCTCCAGGATGGACGCCGAAGCGCACGAACGTCGAGCTGTCGAGCAGCGCGCCGCCGCCCGTCTCTCCCAGCTTCATGCGGCCCTGGGCGAAGCCGCTCGCAAACTGACCGAATCTCTGGCCAGCGCCGAGGCGCGACGGCGCGAGCGCGATCGCCAAACGGAAGCGGAACGGACGGCGCTGATTGTGCAACTACGCGATGGCGTCGCGCAAGTCAGCCAGGCGTCGGCTGAGAGAGAGGCTCGGCTACGCGAGGAGATGGCGCGACTGGCTGCCGAGTCTGAGAAGTCCACGCTCAACCAGCAGGAGGCCCGGCTGACGCAGGTGAGGGGCTTTCGGATGGGGAACTGAGTGACAATGATAAGAAACCGAGTGACAAGTTAGAGAACCGAGTAAAAAGATAAGAAACCGAGTGACAAGATATGAAAACGAGTGACAAGATGGGAAACCGAGTGACAGGATATGAAACCGAGTGACAAGATGGGAAACCGAGTGACAAGATATGAAACCGAGTGACAAGATGGGAAACCGAGTGACAAGATAGGAAACCGAGTTACAAGATATGAAACCGAGTGACAAGATGGGAAACCGAGTGACAATCCCAAGCGGCCCACCCCTCTCCGCCGCAGGAGCGCTCGGCCCGCCAGGAGATGGACCGTCGCTGGGAGGCCGCCAGACAGGAGGCCGGCGAGCGGCTTGCGGAGCTCCGAGCCGCTGGCAAAGCCGACCGGGCCGCCGCCAGTGAGTCGCTACGCCGACTCGAGGAGTCGCTGGCCAACCTGGACCGCCGGCTGGCTGATGGACGGCGAGACCAGGTGAGGATTTTGGGGTGGGCGGAGCTGCAGCTTCCTTTCTCGCATTCCCCGTCCCGCCTTCCCCGTCCCGCCTTCCCCGTCCCGCCTTCCCCGTCCCGCCTTCCCCGTCCCGCCTTCCCCGTCCCGCCTTCCCCGTCCCGCCTTCCCCGTCCCGCCTTCCCCGTCCCGCCTTCCCCGTCCCAGCTCCCCCATCCCAGCTTCCCCATCCCAGATTCCCCATGCCGGCTTCCCGATCCCAGCTCCCCCATCCCAGATTCCCCATACCGGCTTCCCCATCCCAACTTCCCATCCGCCCTTCACCCTAAAACTATAACCCTAATCCTACTTCTCAACCCTTAACTGGCCTCTTCAAGCAACCATGGCCAATGCGTCCCTCCCTTGAGTTGAGAAACTCAAACAATTACTCAGCTGATTAATTTCAAAAGATCAGTCACTGAACTTTCGCAGAGCCGCGCCCTAGCCGAAGAGGTGTCGGCGCGTCAGGCGAAGGCGGCCGCGGCGGGTCGCAAGCTGGCCAGCATTGAAGATAAAATCGCAGCCGCCACGGCGTCGCTTCAACAGGCTGTGGCCGGCGTGTCTGCCCAGGCTCGAGAATCCGTGGAGTCGGTGAGCGAAGAACCAAGGATTAGTCCTTCCTGAACCATATTTAGCAACCGTTATCACTGATTATCTTTTCACTGCAGGACAAGCAGCGGACCCAGAAAATGTTAGACGAATTGCGTCGTGAGAACGAGCGCCGTCTAGTTGACACGGACACGCAGATTGGCAGCCTGCGGCAGAGGCTCGCCGAACTTGATGAACGCATTGAAGCGAAGTTATCGGCTGTGAGTCTAGCGGAGGGCTTGGGCAGGGCTACGTTGAGTGTAGCTGGTGTCGGTGAGGGTTTTTATGGCTCTGGTGGAGGGATTAGGGCTCGGCTAATTGGAGTGGGGCTGGTGTCGATGAGGGTTTTTATGGCTCTGGTGGAGGGATTAGGGCTCGGCTAATTGGAGTGGGGCTGGTGTCGATGAGGGTTTTTATGGCTCTGGCGGAGGGATTGGGACTCGGCTAAGCAGAGTGGTGCTGGTGTCGGTGAGGGGTTTTATGGCTCTGGCGGAGGGTTTGGTTTTGGGCTAAGTGGAGTGGGGCTGGTGTCGGTGGAGGGTTTTATGGCCAACTTTTCGTTTTCGCAATGTGAGGCCAACGTGAGGCGTCTTAACATAGAGTTCATTACTATTTTCAGGCAAATCAAGAAGAAGAGGTATTTAACACTAAGTTTGAGGATGTATTCCTTTCAGAATTTCTCGTTCCTTTTTCTGTCCCCTAAGATCAGTTCGATCTAATTTGATATTGGCCTTACGATTTAGTAGCGTAGCTCATTAGATTAATGAACTGCTTATTTGTTTATAAAACTACTTTCGGTATTTGACGTGTATTTTCTCCGACCCATTACTGGGTACTGACCAAGCCCTTCGCCAGAATCCTTTCATTCTGTCGTTCTTCTCTATTTTCTTAAAAAAAGCGTGTTGTGAAATAATTTTGAAACAGTAAAACATTTTTTAATAGACATGAATATTTTCTGTTTTAAGTATTTCTGTACTATAAAATATGTAATGTAGCTCGTAAATTACACTAAATTTTCTTACGAGCGATACAAGAATTGTCCCTTTGAGAACAAAATTAATAGAACAAAAGCTCAATCGTTTATCCCATAGGCTGCCACCTCGATGTCGCAATCACTGCGTGAAACGGTGGACGAAATCACCGCCTGGCAGGCGCAGGCGAACGCGCAACTGTCCGAACTGCGCCTTCAACAGAAGGCACTGGACGAGGAGGTTAGTACATTCGTATTGCTGTCGGCGTCAATGGCAATGAGAAAATGTGCAAACTGCACTACTGATACTGGTATTAGTAGAAAGTAAAGCATTTCCAAGTATAAGTTTGACCGACATTTCAATTTCAATTTAACAGTCAAAGGCTGTCGAAGGCCGGCTCGACGAGGCGACCGAAGCTGGCCGTCACGGCGTCGGCGCTGAGGTGTTCGGTCGTGTCGCCGACACTGACCGGCTGCGCGAGGAGCTCGCCGAGCTGTTGGAACTCCTTCCCAAGGAGGAGGGCGTCAGCAAGCGGGAAATGGAAGAGGTTTGTGTACTTCTGATGCTACAACTACAACTACATACATACTACAAATACTACTACTACCACTACTTCTACTACTACTACTACTACTACTACTACTACTACTACTACTACTACTACTACTACTACTACTACTACTACTACTACTACTACTACTACTACTACTACTACTACTACTACTACTACTACTACTACTACTACTACTACTACTACTACTACTACTACTACTACTACTACTACTACTACTACTACTACACTGTTACAGTGCCAGGCCTCCATCCGCCGCCTCGCTGAGATATCCCAGACAGTGAAATCGGTGCTCAACACCAAACTGCAAGCGGAGCAGCAACAGCGCACTGCAGACGTAGTCGAGGCGCGCCAAGAGCTCGAACGATTGCGCGCTCTTTTGGCGCCGCTTGCCGAGTTGGCGTTCGAGCCGACGCTGTTCGTCAAGCCGGAAGACTGGCGCTATGAGGGCAAAGAAGCTGCGGAGGCCAAGGCGGACCCCCTTAACAAGTGGTCGCTTCACGCTGCTGTAAAGTAAGTGCTTCCGAGTGGTGTTAGTTGGCTCTATACGATGTGGGAAGCTGGTTCTGCATGAGTTGGGGAAGCTGGTTCTGCAAACAATACAACCACCGAATTCTTTTTGCCAAACAGATGGAGCAAGATTCTGAAGCACTGGATGCACCTCAAGTACCTTGCCAGAAGTCTTCAAGACGAACAAGTGCAGCAGCCAAATGAGAATTCTACATGAGAATGTGGGAGCTACATCCTAAAATCCGAAACAGACATACATTATTTACATTTACAGTCATACGATATTTAGCTTTTTGCAATCCTTTGTGCAATAGAAGCGATCTATTTTTGCGGCTCTATAAAAAAGCATATTGATTTTATGGTTATTTAGCTAAACAAAATATTTGAGGCAGCCAAAATTTTTCTGATTATTTTGCTGTCACAAATCTTTACAAATGTAAGTGTAAATATATTTGCTTTTATGCTATAATTCGTCCTTTTCGTCATAATATACGGGTATTTAATGTACTGAATATATCTGATATTGATCACTAATTGCAATACGAGGACTGCACTGTAGTAACAATACTGTAGTTAACTATATGTAGTATATACATAATTTTACTGGCTGTTGTCCTTGGTGCAATATTATAAATTTGAAAGAAAGATTAAATATTTTGATTTTAAATGTTATCTTGATATCTATATTTTTACGACTATTTACGGAAGTTTAGTTGGTTTTTTAATAATGCTTTGTTATAATATTTTAGTCTCAGTAGGTGTACTTACTTATCAGTCTTTTCTTTTATTTATTCGTTTGTTTATTATATTTAGTCGGATGAACATATTTTAGCTGCATTCACGTACCTACCCAACTAGTTTTTATACATCTACTTTATATGTGCATCGTTACGAAGTTTAGTTTCTTGCATTAGCTAATCTGTTTGTTATAATAAATGTTGTACACCGGTACATTTACTATCTGTTGTGTATGAGTGTGCATATGCATGTGTGTGACACTGAAGCTTGGGCTATACTCGTATGAATATTACTGTCTATGGTATAAATACACGTGACGGCCTAGAGAGACGGCCATGCCCTCTGAGCTTTAGTTTCATCAGACCGCGCGCTATAGAAGATATAACCCTCTCGGCTTCGCGATATATAACATGGCGTCGCAAGCAGCCAGAGAAGAAGCCCACGAATAAGAAGTCAAGGCTAAGCAAGAGCAAGATTGCAGAGCTGCAATTGTTCTGGGGCGTTCCTGTAGAAATGCCTCCAAAGCCGAAAATTGACTTAAAAAGCGCTCCACACTTCGACCTCGAATCTCAGAAGGCCGTATTCCCACAATGGAAGCAGTTGTGGGAGGCTTTTGAGGAACTATCAGGCCTGAACGACATCGAGCAAGAGGCCGAGAAGAAGAAGTTCCAACTCTTCCTTTGCGACACTGCCTGAGTCTGGAGACCCTACGAGTGGTGGACAGCTTACCTCAGCTACTAGGAAAGGATAAAGACGACGCCAAGGAGATCATCAAGGCCCTGGAAGCATTCATCACCGAGCAGAAGAACGAGATATTCGAGAGGAGGGAATTCTGGCTACGAAATCAAGCAGAAGGTGAGAGCTTCAATGATTGGTACGTGTCCATCAAAGAAATCTCGTCCAGGTGCAACTTCGAGCGATGCTGTGACGGGTGCGCCGAATACCAGCTCAGAGACAGAATTGTCATGGGACTTCGCGACCCCAGCACTGTAGAGAAGTTGCTAGAGGAAGGCAGTGAGCTAACGCTGGAGAGAGCAAAGACCATTTGTGAGTCGATGGAGAGTTCGAGGAAAAACTGCGCCATAATGAAGGGCGAGACACCGACCGTCTCCGCTGTGCGACACGCGTCAAGCTACCGGAAGGCCAAGCGGACTGGAGCAGCGGAGAATCGACAGGCAGGAAGACCTGTTCAACAGAGCCGGGCGAAACATCCTGGTCAAGCCTGCAAGTTCTGCGGACGAGAGCACGAGGTCGGCAAAGAGAAATGTCCGGCCTGGGGGAAGTCGTGCACAAAGTGCGGCAAGCTCAACCATTTCGCTAAGCAGTGCAGAAGTGGACAGTCAGCCAAGCACGGCGAGAGAGTCCACTCAATTTTCGCCGCAACTGGCGCACAAGGGACCTCAGCATGCTGTGTGGAGGTAAAAATTCGCACCCCTGACGGAACAAAGACCATCGCCGCCTTACCGGACACAGGCGCTTTCATAGATGCCATCCCTGAGAGCTTGATGCCTATTGTAGGAGCAGATATGAACAACCTACATCCTTCAGACATCAAACCCAAGGCAGTCGACGGCCGGCTATTAAAAGCCAAGGGCTCGATTCAGCTGCAAGTATCCATGGGTGAAACTGAGCTGCAGCGTACGTTTCACGTCCTCAGCGGAATATCCATCATGATTCTATCAAGAGAAGCGTGTCGTGATCTGGGTATCATTCCAAGAAACTTTCCAAAGCAAATCGTGGCAAGCATGAATCAGCACGATACCAACGCTGGCACAGAGGAGGACCTAAAAAAAGAGTTTTCGGACGTGTTCACCGGAAAAGTTGGCAGAATGGCTGGTGAGATGTTCAGAATTAAACTATCAGCGGACGCAAAGCCGTTTGCCATTTCGACCCCGAGAAGAATTGCGGAACCGCTCAAGTTACAGCTCAAGAAGGAACTGGAGGATCTCGAGCGAGATGGGATCATAGCAAAGGTCACAGAGCCTACGGAATGGTGTGCGCCGATCACCGTGCAGCCAAAGAAAGGCCAGAGCAAGATAAGAATGTGCGTCGACCTACGGTGCTTAAACAAATACGTCATCCGAGAGCGCTACGTCAGCCAAACGCCATTTGAAGTTGTGTCAAGTGTACACAAGGGCGCCAGGTTCTTCACAACCGTTGATGCCACGAAAGGATACCACCAAGTGCCACTGGATGACGCGTCACAAATACTGACAACTTTTATCACACCATTCGGACGGTACAAGTTCCTACGTGCCCCCTTTGGACTGTCGTCCATATCGGAGCATTACAATAGGCGTGTGGATGAAGTGCTAGAGGGACTGAAGAGCACCTATCATATTGTGGACGACGTACTGCTGGCTCACGACGACTTTGACGAGCATCGCCGTGCTGTTCGTGAGTTTCTGCAGCGATGCAGGGACCGCGGCATCAGCCTGAATCCAGAGAAGTTTGTGTTTGCTCAGCCCAGTGTGACATTTGCCGGATTCCAGTTGGACTCGAAAGGATACGCTATAGACCCTGCCATAGTGAAGGCGATTCGAGACTTCCCGAAGCCAGAAAATCTGACCGACCTCAGAGCGTTCTTCGGACTAGTGAATCAGATTGGGTTCTGTAGTGACAAGATAGCTTCCCTCGGTGAGCCGTTGAGAGAGTTGTTGAAACCGAGGAATGAGTTCATGTGGAGCTGCGAACACGAAAAAGCATTTGACAGCATGCGGAAAGAACTAAGCAATGTTCCTACAATGGCCTACTATGACCACACGAGGCAGACAGCACTGCACACGGATGCGTCTCGACTGAAGGGGCTTGGATTCGTGCTCAAGCAAAAGCAAGACAATGGCATTTGGAAAGTGGTTCAAGCAGGCTCGCGGTTCATTTCGGAGACAGAGAGGCGATACGCCATGATTGAACTGGAGCTGTTGGCAGTCGTATGGGCGGCAAAGAAATGTCGTCTGTTCCTCGAAGGACTGCAGAATTTTGAGATAATCATCGACCACAAGCCGTTGGAGCCGATTTTAAATAGATACACCTTGGATCAGATTGAGAATCCGAGGCTTCAGAGGTTGCGACAGAAACTGGATTGCTTCCAGTACACGGCTCGATGGGTGAAAGGCAGTGACCACAAGGCCGCCGATGCCTTGTCAAGAGCCCCGGTAGAGCCGGCAACCAAAGACGAAGAACTTGCGGAGGAGCACGAGAGCAACATCATCATGGCTATTGATGAGATTCAAGCTTCTGAAGCAGAGTTGACGCGAATTGCCAGAAGAGACCAGGAGTACCAGGAGCTGAAGCGATTGGTTCAGCAAGGATTCCCTAACGAGAAGGGAAACGTACCGGTCCATCTAAGACAATTTTGGAACATCCGCGACAAACTAGCAGTCGAGCATGACTTGATCGTAGTAGGAAGGCGATTGCTCATTCCCAAGGAGATGCGAGCAGAAGTCCTGAATAGGATGCTCAAGATGCATCAGGGAGTCGTTAAGATGAAAGAGAGAGCCAGAATGACTTTCTATTGGCCGGGAATCGACAACGATATAGAAATGTCAGCCAGGAAGTGTATCCCGTGCCAAGAGACTTTGCCTAGTCAAGTAAAGGAGCCGATGGTTGTGAGAAAGGAACCGGAACGCGTCTTTCAAGAAGTCCATGCCGACTTGTTTCAATTCGCTGGGAAGATGTTCCTGGTGACTGTGGACGGAAAGTCTGGTTGGCCAACACTAGACTACTTCGGAACTGATGCCTCAACGTACAAGGTGATCAACGTGCTGCGAAGACGTTTCTGTGAGAAGGGCGCGCCGGAGGTGTTATGGTCAGACAATGGACCGCAATTCACAGCCAAGCCATTTCTGGGATTCTTGCGTCGTTGGAATGTGGAGCAGAGGACATCATCCCCCACGTACGCGCAGAGCAATGGGCGAGCGGAGGCAGCCGTCAAGGCAATGAAAAAGCTGGTGCGTGGAAATTGGAATCACGGAGCCAGAGAGCCGAACTGGGACGATCTCTGCCAGGGGATACTGATGTATTGCAACACTCCGCGATACGACGGCAGATCACCAGCACAGATGGTGTTCGGTCACGAGGTTCGCGATACCCTGCCAATTCACCGGAGAGCGTTCGCCAAGGAATGGCAAGCAGCAGCAGATGAGGTGGACAACAGGGCAGCGGAGAAGAGGGAGAGGATGGAGGTGTACTACAATAGAGCAGCTCACCAACTCCCAGCCTTGCGAGTGCGAGACAGAGTTGCAGTGCAGGACGCCCAGACCAAGCGATGGGACAAGTACGGCGTGGTGGTCGAGCTAATGAAAAACAACGACTTTCTAGTCAAGCTGACCAGCGGCCGGGTTCTTCGGAGAAACCGAAAGTTCCTACGGAGAAGGTTTCCAGCACATGCGGCGGAAGCTCGCTACCAGCCCAATACTGGCCCTGCGGACTCGCAAGGTACGAATGGAGCCAGAGGGCCGGAAGGACGATCAAGACCGTGGCATACGAGAAACCGTCGGCCACCCAACAGGCTTCAGATTGACCCCGCAAAAGTTCGTACGACTGACTGACAAGAAGTCACATTGTAACTGAAGGGGGAGGTGTTGTGTATGAGTGTGCATATGCATGTGTGTGACACTGAAGCTTGGGCTATACTCGTATGAATATTACTGTCTATGGTATAAATACACGTGACGGCCTAGAGAGACGGCCATGCCCTCTGAGCTTTAGTTTCATCAGACCGCGCGCTATAGAAGATATAACCCTCTCGGCTTCGCGATATATAACACTATCATTGAATTTTTTAAACAAAACACAAAACAGTGAGTTATTTTGTCTCATATGTATACCATTTATATACCATTTATTGTATTCTCTGGTGGTGCAGGCACAAAATTTGGCTATATATTAATCTGAAAAATATTAAATAAATATTATTTATGCGGGCGCATCTCTGGCTTTGCGGTAACTATATGGTCGGAATAATGAGCAATTCTCGATTTTTTTCTGCTATTTTTTTACTGACGGAACACAAATATTTTATTATCAATATTATTATGCGATATTAACTTCATCTCCTGCTCAGACAGGTGTCACACTGTATTTTAAGTGTAGCATATTAGACACTCAAATTAGAGTAAATTTACTCAAAGTAGCAACTACAAATCGACAGAGATAGAGATAGTCATTCATCTGTTCACAAATCGAAGTGAATAATAATTATTATTATTGTGTACTATTAGCGTCGATTAACAACTTTAGAATTGGAACAAAAAAGTGGTTGATAGAAAAATTAAAGTAGAAGAAGCGTTTGGACTTTACTTTTTTTTAGCCAGAGTTCGACAAATTCGGTTCGGTATTGAGAGGAATTGTTTCTGCAACTGCAACACTTCCGGAAGCTGACGCAGATTAATAGTTCGAATAGTTAGCTGATATAAAATTCAGATAATTTTTTAAGGACAAAAAATACTCGTACATTTACATGCATTTATGAACATATACATTAAGGCCGTAAGCGGATATTGTTGTTTGGTTGATTACGACTCTGAAATTGTCGTCTAGCAGTTGTCCTCAGACGCACTCAAAAGATTACGGTCGACTTGTATTTTTCGACTCTGTGGGGACTGTCTGTACAGATTCTGTGGCAACTGTCTGTCTGTACAGATTCTGTGGCAACTGTCTGTCTGTACAGATTCTGTGGCAACTGTCTGTCTGTACAGATTCTGTGGCAACTGTCTGTCTGTACAGATTCTGTGGCAACTGTCTGTCTGTACGGATTCTGTGACAACTGTCTGTCTGTACGGATTCTGTGACAACTGTCTGTCTGTACAGATTCTGTGGCAACTGTCAGTGTGTACAGATTCTGTGGCAACTGTCTGTCTGTACAGATTCTGTGGCAACTGTCTGTGTGTACAGATTCTGTGGCAACTGTCAGTGTGTACAGATTCTGTGGCAACTGTCTGTCTGAACAGATTCTGTGGCAACTGTCTGTGTGTACAGATTCTGTGGCAACTGTCTGTCTGTACAGATTCTGTGACAAATGTCTGTCTGTACAGATTCTGTGGCAACTGTCTGTGTGTACAGATTCTGTGACAAATGTCTGTCTGTACAGATTCTGTGGCAACTGTCTGTCTATACAGATTCTGTGGCAACTGTCTGTGTGTACAGATTCTGTGGCAACTGTCTGTGTGTACAGATTCTGTGACAAATGTCTGTCTGTACAGATTCTGTGACAAATGTCTGTCTGTACAGATTCTGTGGCAACTGTCTGTCTGTACAGATTCTGTGGCAACTGTCTGTCTATACAGATTCTGTGGCAAATGTCTGTCTATACAGATTCTGTGGCAACTGTCTGTGTGTACAGATTCTGTGACAAATGTCTGTCTGTACAGATTCTGTGGCAACTGTCTGTCTGTACAGATTCTGTGGCAACTGTCTGTCTGTACAGATTCTGTGACAAATGTCTGTCTGAACAGATTCTGTGGCAACTGTCTGTCTGTACAGATTCTGTGGAAACTGTCACATTCTGTGGCAACTGTCTGTCTGTACAGATTCTGTGGCAACTGTCTGTGTGTACAGATTCTGTGACAAATGTCTGTCTGTACAGATTCTGTGGCAACTGTCTGTGTGTACAGATTCTGTGACAAATGTCTGTCTGAACAGATTCTGTGGCAACTGTCTGTCTGTACAGATTCTGTGGCAACTGTCTGTGTGTACAGATTCTGTGACAAATGTCTGTCTGTACAGATTCTGTGGCAACTGTCTGTGTGTACAGATTCTGTGACAAATGTCTGTCTGTACAGATTCTGTGGCAACTGTCTGTCTACAGATTCTGTGACAAATGTCTGTCTGTACAGATTCTGTGGCAACTGTCTGTCTGTACAGATTCTGTGGAAACTGTCACATTCTGTGGCAACTGTCTGTCTGTACAGATTCTGTGGCAACTGTCTGTGTGTACAGATTCTGTGACAAATGTCTGTCTGTACAGATTCTGTGGCAACTGTCTGTGTGTACGGATTCTGTGACAAATGTCTGTCTGAACAGATTCTGTGGCAACTGTCTGTGTGTACAGATTCTGTGGCAACTGTCTGTCTGTACAGATTCTGTGACAAATGTCTGTCTGTACAGATTTTGTGGCAACTGTCTGTCTGTACAGATTCTGTGACAAATGTCTGTCTGAACAGATTCTGTGGCAACTGTCTGTCTGTACAGATTCTGTGACAAATGTCTGTCTGAACAGATTCTGTGGCAACTGTCTGTCTGTACAGATTCTGTGGAAACTGTCTGTCTGAACAGATTCTGTGGCAACTGTCTGTGTGTACAGATTCTGTGACAAATGTCTGTCTGAACAGATTCTGTGGCAACTGTCTGTCTGAACAGATTCTGTGGCAACTGTCTGTCTGAACAGATTCTGTGACAAATGTCTGTCTGAACAGATTCTGTGGCAACTGTCTGTCTGAACAGATTCTGTGGCAACTGTCTGTCTGAACAGATTCTGTGACAAATGTCTGTCTGTACAGATTCTGTGGCAACTGTCTGTCTACAGATTCTGTGACAAATGTCTGTCTGTACAGATTCTGGTGGGACTGCTACCATTAAAAATCGTGTCCAGTATTTTTCGACCTGTTTCTTCTGTCCTGTAGATTTTCAGCGCAGATTGTGAGCAACATAAAAATTTAAACGAAAGCCAAAAATGAAGAATGCAATTTGTGGAATTCGGTTGTTCTACTCCCATCATTAGTCGCTGTCGCTGTTGCACAGGCCGGCTCCCACGGCATGCACCGGTGACAGGCCACACTTGCGAAAGGCGTCCTTGGCGCATGCTAGGCAGCTTCGTTGGGTCTGGCAGGACATCAAGGTGCCCGACAGGCAGCCCAGCTGCCGGCTGTCGCTTGTCGCAACCGACCGAAAAATTGCCGCAGAAACGGAGCTCAGAGCCGAACCGGCGGATTTTGAGCGGCAGACGGCGGCAGCGAACTCCGAGACCTGACGGAGGCTGCAGGTGCGGAGGCCGCGACTGACGCATTCCAGGCAGTCTCTGCCGCCGCTTTGCTGCAGTTTGCAGCCAGTTAAAACCGGCTTCAGGCAGCCCAGCTGACCAAGCAGATTCGACTGGCTGACGGATGCAGCCAGGGGGAGCCTGGATAGCAGCTGAAGCAGAGCCAGCACTGCGACCATCACTGTTGAAGTGCGGCGACACAGCTGGGATGAGACTGCTGCGGCCGATTGCAGCCGGGTGATTCACAAAGACAACTATCCGTAATTCTAGCAACCATCCGTGATTCACACAAATATCCAAAATTCACACAATCATCCGTGATTCACACAATCATCCGTGATTCACACAATCATCCGTGATTCACACAATCATCCGTGATTCACACAATCATCCGTGATTCACACAACTATCCGAACTTCACACAATCATTCATGATTCACACAATCATCCGTGATTCACACAACTATCCGAACTTCACACAATCATTCATGATTCACACAATCATCCGTGATTCACACAACTATCCGAAATTTACACAATCATTCATGATTCACACAATCATCCGTGATTCACACAACTATCCGAAATTCACACAATCATTCGTGATTCACACAATCATCCGTGATTCACACAACTATCCGAAATTTACACAATCATTCATGATTTACACAATTATTCGTGATTCCCACAATTATCCGTGATTCGCATCATTCGTGATTCACACAATCATTCGTGATTCACACAAAAATTCGTGCTTCGCACAACCATCCATAAAAAACCAATCATCTACAATTCACACAATCATCTACAATTCACACAATCATCTATAATTAACATAACCATCCGTAAAAAACACAATCATTCATAATTTACACAATCATCCATAATTCACACAATTATCTATAATTCACACAATAATCCGTAATTCACACAATCATCTGTGATTTGCATCATTCGTGATTTACACAATAATTCTTGCTTCACACAACCATCTATAAAAAAACCAATCATCTATAATTGACACAGTCATCTATAATTACATAACCATCCGTAAAAACACAATCATCCATAATTCACACAATAATCCGTAATTCACACAATCATCTGTGATTTACACAATCATCCGTGATTTACACGATTAATAATCTGCATTTTCTGAAAATCCAAGTGCAGAATTAAACTAAAAAAGCTTACCCTTCACAGCGTTGCCAACAGTTTCACACATTTCTTGTATTGTTTAATTTGCTCTGCAAAAGTTTTCACTGTAACAAAATTATGAAGTAAATAATAATCAATAGCTTAATATCGATCGATGCCTTTCGAAGAAGTCGAGAATTGAGTCTTTATCAAAGCACTCCCACATCAGATATTGTTACTAAGGTTTAGCATACTAACAACGCTTCACTTGAAAATGCATTGCATAACAATGTTTCTGCAAATTTTACCATAAACTATGGTAAGAAACGAGGTTTATTAAACAAGGCTGTAGAAACCATATTATAGTTAGCATAAGCGTGTTGAAACGGACCCACCCACTGCAATTGTCTATGGCCGACTTCAATAAATAAAAACTTGTATGTATATAAGTATTTTGTTTGACCCATTTAGTTAGGCCATTTGACCCACTCAGAACCTGACCAGCTGGATCCAAGAAAGAAAAAAAAGAAAAGAAGGACGGACGGAGAGGTAGGTAAGGTAGATAGATAGATAAATAGATAGATAGATAGATAGATAGATAGATAGATAGATAGATAGATAGATAGATAGATAGATAGATAGATAGATAGATAGATAGATAGATAGATAGATAGATAGATAGATAGATAGATAGATAGATAGATAGATAGATAGATAGATAGATAGATAGATAGATAGATAGATAGATAGATAGATAGATAGATAGATAGATAGATAGATAGATAGATAGATAGATAGATAGATAGATAGATATATAGATAGAATATAATAATATATATAGATATGGTGGTTGACTGGCAGGTAGCCGGGAGAGAAATAAAATTAAAAAGCCAAAAATCCACCTGATTCGATGCAGATAAAATAGTTAAGAAAACCTTCACCGGTGGGGCTCAGTCTCTTCAGTATATTTCTCTTTTATCGAGTGGGGGGAAAAAAAAAAAAAAGAGTGAATTTTGGCTCAACTGAAATCCAGAAGTTCAAGAGCACGGCTTGTTGGAGTCGCTGCGGTCCACGCTATACGTCCGGCAGTCGGGGCCCCTGACAAGAGCGCACCTCACGCTGTACGCCAGGCTGGGTCCGGTGCAGGCGAGGCCCGTCCCGGACATTCGGCAACGCTTGCACGTGAGGTCGACAAAGTCCTCAGCAGTGCCGCCCTGAAGCACCCAGATGCAGCCCAGCTTAGTATGGATCTGCTCAACGACCTGCGTGATCTGCTTGCCGCCCAGGCTCTTTGAGATAGTATGGGTCATGTGGGGGCAAACAGCGGAGCCTACGGCGACGCCAACGAAGAAGGTCAGCAGGCAGATTGACATTGGGGTCAGTTTCATTGTGCTGCTACTTGTGGTGAGTTACTTGTTGCTTAACTGAGTAGCGATGCGTGCCAGATTAATCTGCAGCAGGGCTCCCTGCTGTGCTCATTTATAAGGAGCCGAATGGGATTCTAACTGTGAGGGGCTGCATGGGTTGGGGGAAGACGGGAGCCACCGCAGATCAGCGAAGAGAGTCAGCTGCATTTCACCATAGCCTGCCGAACTCGTGCGAGCAACAGAGCTGCATTCGATTGTAAAACTGGGGTTTGGGGTGGGTGCAGTTGGTTTCCACTGCGGATCGCTAATTCTAGCGATCCATGGCCTGCTGGGTATCGCGGAGTCATGGCGAGACCATTGGAACAGTAAAGTCAATGACTGTCGCCAGTGTGTGAGGCAAACACTGGTGCGGTTTGTCGGAAAGCCAGAAGCTAAAAGCCGAACTAGGGCTGTCTTCAAGGCAGCAAAAAATTACAACGGACATATTTTCGTTTGCACTAACGAGCTTGAACACTCGTCTGTATCTCTGTTGGCAGCAGTCTTGATGCTACTGAAGCAAGGAATGTAAGAAAGATATATTAATATAAAATTTAGTTCCATAAAGTTAAAGCGTAGAAGCATAAAAATGATTTACAAATTAAAAGAAACTAAGGATTGTGTCATTTGGCAAGACATCCAGCATTGTCCAAATGACACAATATCCAGTATTGTGTAAAAGACACAACATCCAGCATTGTGTAAAAGACACAACATCCAGCATTGTCCAAATGACACAACATCCAGCATTGTGTAAAAGACACAACATCCAGTATTGTCCAAATGACACAACATCCAGCATTGTGTAAAAGACACAACATCCAGCATTGTCCAAATGACACAACATCCAGCATTGTGTAAAAGACACAACATCCAGTATTGTCCAAATGACACAACATCCAGCATTGTCCAAATGACACAACATCCAGCATTGTCCAAATGACACAACATCCAGCATTGTCCAAATGACACAACATCCAGCATTGTCCAAATGACACAACATCCAGCATTGTCCAAATGACACAACATCCAGCATTGTCCAAATGACACAACATCCAGCATTGTCCAAATGACACAACATCCAGCATTGTCCAAATGACACAACATCCAGCATTGTCCAAATGACACAACATCCAGCATTGTCCAAATAACACAACATCCAGCATTGTCCAAATGACACAACATCCAGCATTGTCCAAATGACACAACATCCAGCATTGTCCAAATGACACAACATCCAGCATTGTCCAAATAACACAACATCCAGCATTGTCCAAATGACAAATGCGTTCTTTCCATTCTTTTGGATCGGGATGATAATGCTGGTCCGCCAGCTTGTGGGTGTTCTGCTTTCTCGCCAGGTACGCTTGATGAGGTTGAGCAGGATGTTGTGGGCATGCGGAGGGAGGAGGCGGCGATTTCAAGCGGCAAGGAAGCTGGGATCGCCACATCGATGAGGACCAAAGACGCCGAACAATCGAGGAACGGGTCGCCCGTAACTGACTCGCCGTCTGTAATTTCAACTGCCACATGCGCACGTGCCCTAGCACGGGACGCCTCAGTAGCCCAGACGGTGAATATCTGCAGCAGCGCCTTCGCCGGGACTTCTTGGACTCCTGGAAAGTTCAGTCCGACTGGGGAAGCGACCACCTGCCAATCGTATTCTGTCTTCCAGCCCCTAACGCCGGACCACCGCCGGGGCCAAAGACGGTGGGTCTACAAGAAAGCGGACTGGGCTGCCTACAGGGAATCGCTGGCTGCCTGGGCCCTTTCAGAGCACAGTGCGGAATCACTCAACAGAGGCCAGCCGTGCCATCCCGCGAAGCTCAGGGAAACCGACTCGTCGACTCCCCTTCTGAAACAAGGCCTGCGACGAGGCTACTAAGAAGACTCGCGAAGCTCGGAGAACCGTGAAGCCGTGCAAGCAAGGAAAAACGTGCAGACGCAGCTTAGAAGCAGCAGCAGCTTTTTCTGCCTCCTGGACATACATCCCCCTTCCACGTTCGGATTGAGTCCTGCACATTGCAAAGAAAATCAAATGCCTTTGCCATTTCCTGCACTGCTTTCGAAATCATGTCAGTTGGAAAGCACAAACCGCCACCATCAGTTTCAGCGTTGAGATAAATTTTCTTCAGTTTCAAGAACTGCATGCCATCACGTGAACCAACCGACATTCAGAAGATCAGCGTTGCAGTCTTTGCTAGCGCTGCGCAGTTTGGATAAGCGAAAGAGTAACCAGCCTCCTTCGATGCACACTTTCTCCTAAGATTTCTGGCTCGTCTGCCTTGTCGAGCAGGTCAGCCCTGAATAACCGGCATGCCCAGTCTTCGAATCTGCATGGAGTTAGGTGAACTCATTCTCAGCCAAAGCAAAAACGAACTGATTGAGAATGAAGATACGTACCTCTCACCACTCTTAATTGGAAACTTGTGGAAGCGAAGTCCTGGTACGTTTCTATACGCGTATGATCTGCAACCGTACTATGTACGAGGTGTTTTCAAAAACAAATGTCAGTGGCTGGATATCTCTGCTCAGGCAAATGTGACTGACTGATTTTTCTGCATGTTTTACATTGTCATATTGTGACTTATCAGCAGAAAATTAAGTCAATCCTTTGCGTCATTTTAGCTCTAGCAGTAGTTAAAGCCAACTACTTGTTCCAAGGCGTTCTGTTACTTCCATGACCCGAGCTCACACTTTTGTTTGTGACATGGCAAAGATGGCGTACAGCATCCTAGAGCTCAAAGACGCCTTAGCCATGGCCCACCCGGACGAGAAGCTGTCCGAGAGGCAAATTTACCGCCTCATCCGCCAAGTGACGGACGGCCAGGACACAGAAGATCAGCGCAGGTTCAATGCGAAGAAAACAAGGCGATCCGCAGAGACCATCGCAGCTGTGCAAGAGGCCGTCGAGTCTGATCGCCGCAAAACCATCGAGGAATTGGCCGAAGACTTCAACCTGTCTGTCGGCGCAGTCCACACGATCCTGCACGCGGATTTCGGACTGTCCAAGGAGTCCCTCGCCTGCTGTTGCTGGAGCAGAAAGCGTGCTGGAGAGATACTGGACTTCCTATGTACTTCCTAATCCGCTGTACTTACCAGATTTGGCTCCCGCATACTTCTGGCTCTTTCGTAAAGTAAAAAAAGAGTTATCGGTCATCCAGCTTGCTGACAGCTCAGTCAGGAACGAGTCGGAACAGGTTATGCGAGGTCTCCCAGTAGAAGCCCTTGCCCTGGCCTTCAGGAAGTGGATAGATACCTGCGAAAAGTGCATCTAACTTGAGGGAGATTAAGTTAAAAAAATTGTGAAAATAGAACTGCGTACCTGCTCAGGGAGCTGAGATATGAGGTCACTGACATTTGTTTTTGAATGCACCTCGTAGCTGACGCTGTCGGCATGGCGACCCGAGAAGACGAGAAGCTACCAGAAACAGTTGATTAATTGCAGCTGCAATAGTGAAAACTGGGTAAAACCACAAAACGTATGGAAAGCTACAGTATCGTGGCGGGGCGGGGCGGCAGCCGAGGAATAGCAAGTGGTTGAAGACAAGATCCATCCAAAGAGTAATGAGTTGAAGGAATTTTATTCCCCACTTGGTCGCTTCAAATAAGTCTATGGTCCACATTTATTTCTTTCTTTGGCCGGGCCAAAGAATCACGCACCGGGCCAAAAAACGAACGGCCAATAAAAATTGGCAACGAGTTTTATTCGGAAACTGTCGTGTCGTAGCAATAAGGTGGACTTTTTTCTGTTTAAGAGAGCTCTTAGCTGAGCAAAGAAAACAAATTTTTAACTGATAGCCTTTATATTATCTTGAAAATGACCGACGGCAACATGCCGCCTACAATGCGAGTACAGCGCAATCAAACCGTTTCAAGATTTAGCATATTGATAGAAAGATGCAACGTGTCGCGCGTGCACGCTAAGTACATTGGCAATGAGTACACTAGATGTTAAGTACGCAGATACGCAACGCGAGTCAGAGATAGTTATTGAGCACCGCCAAGCTGCGCCACAGAAGCTATAGTGCAATTGAATTGAATTGCTTACCGACGCACCCGATCACGGCGCACAGGAGCTGTCGCGGCCTGTCGGCTCCTAGGACGCCCGTAGCCCATAGCTTGTCTTCGACACTTGACGGGATCGGCTTAGCCCGCCGTAGTCCAGAGCCGTTGCCGTCGCGCGTGCTTAATTTCATAGAGGCATCCAAAGCGCGTCTAGAGTCAGCAAACTCCTGGTCCCTCCACAGGCTCCACGGCTTCTTGCACCGATTCACGATATAATACTGAATCATTCTGAAGAAATCCTTTAGCGATGATACTTAGTACGTATTCTTAGTACGCACTTCCAACACGAAGAATCACAGGACATAGTTTAGATCGCTCTTGCTCATGTGTTCAAGATCTTTCAGAACCATCTTGTTCGTCACACTCCCATTTGCCCAATGCTGCTTCTTCAGTTCATGCCGGGCACGGAAGGTGTTGACCATCCATTTGCATTTCTTCTTCGTCGTTACTGGAGTCACTGCGTCCATTGCATCAAAGACATCCTGCTCAGTCATAGACGCCGCATTCGGTTCAGCAGAACAGATTTTATTGGCTAAATCCAAAGCCTCCTCAAGTTCTGCAGTATCCAGTGGGATAGTAGATACGTAGGACTTTGTTTCACCCAAGGACAACTTAATAACTCAGGACCGGAAACGAGCCAATTCATGGCGAAAAAAGTATGAGGCTCGTTTAAAAGCATTGTTCTATGGCCCATCCGTATGCGCATGCTTTCAGTTGCCAATGTATACTCGTATCATATTTGGCTTTTTGATAGGCAGTCAGAAGGCGGGTGCAGGGTCGGTTTTCTTAAATGTTGAATAGTTTTATTACATAAAGTAACCATCGTGAAACTGCACAATGGGAAAGCTGTAAATGCAGCACATGTATAAGGAAACTCGAGAAAAATTTACGATTCTTTCTTCATCTGAACTACAAACAGAGAGGAAAATAACAGTCACAGAACGGGACAAGAGCTGACCATGATAAATAGGCCTCCATGTTGATTGACGAGTTGAATGCACTTTCGAAGCTGATGGTACAAAAAGTCGGCGGAAAGAAGAAAAATCGGTATCAGCCTTAGAACAAATGGCTTACCGCCGAACAATGGCTTCAACATTATTGCGAGCACTGTTCGAGCAGTTTTGTTATGATTGTCTGACGCTTGGCCGAGCAGATGTTGGCACCGATAGCGAATCGATGGCTGGTCATACATTTCATCGAAAATCAACACACAAGACTTCTGCTGCGGTTTCAGTTTGGCAAATGTGACCTTTACGATCTCGTGTGCATCATTTTCAGTGCCAATCTCTCTTAGACCAGCCAACTGAGTGCGTAATGTGCGTTGGTGGGGCAAAGGAAGGAGCGTCTGTGCATGCGCGTATGCAGAACTGCTAATCAGGTAAAGCAAAGCAGATTGGCGCATAGTGGCAATGTCGTATCGTCGATTGTTTGGGTGCGTTGTGGCGAACTCGAGTAGCTTCAGGATGAATGTAACCGATGTGTCCGGTACAACTCCATCGTGGTTAAAGGCAATAGAAAGGTTCTTAGATAATGCCCTCACCTCACTTTCGACGTCCACTGTAGAGTTTTTACAACGATTTATGATAGCTTCAAGTTGCGACCAATACTTTAATGTTGGTTGAAATCCAAGCAGATCTCGAACCGCAACTGGTGAGTGTAACCGAAAGCATCGCACGGAATAGTTTGGTGAAACGAAAACCCGCAGAACCATTTCGGCATTGGCGCTTAACGAGAAGATAAACACTTGAACAATGGTAACAATAAGCTGAAGTGCTTTGATGACGTTTGAACAGTGAATGGATGCTCGGAATTCAGTCCACGATGGCAGCGTGTCACGCTCTCGAAATTCTACTAGTTCATCTTGGAAAAGGCATCGTTCGGACAGCAGCACGCCCCTTTCCTCAGCCTGTCGACTGGCACGCACTGCAATATCCAAGCACGCACCTTAGTGTTTCGTTTCGACCCGAGTGCAAATATTTGAGCAGTAGAACTTCACAAACCTTGTGTTTGAACGAGGCAGGACTGCGGGACTCCGTCGAAAACTGATGGTGGATGTAGTGGCCTTTCATTTCTTCCTTTTTTTATCATTGGTGCATCTTGAGGCCAGTGCTTAGCACAAACGCCCATGTAGTCTGTCACGGTCTAAACAACAACAGAATTGTTAATGAATTCATGTGGCCAGGCTAAATCTGATTCACAAAGCACATTTGAAGAAAGTCTTACCGTCAGTTGATTAGGCAGAGACAGTCGCCAAGCCTCTCGTTCAGTTGCATCTTTAGGAAACGAAAATACTGCAACATTCCGATCACGGTTACTATTGTAGTTTGCACAACAGAAAATGACGCTGCATTTTCTCGGCATGATATTTAGTTTCAGCAAGAATAAAAGTTCTCTCTCTCAATTGCAAGTGCATGCGAAGAACTCAATTTTCAGCTCAGATTTCTCCGCTTTCGTAGCATACGGATGGGCCATAGAACAATGCTTTTAAACGAGCCTCATACTTTTTTCGCCATGAATTGGCTCGTTTCCGGTCCTGAGTTATTAAGTTGTCCTTGGTTTCACCCTGACCATGCTCGGCAGGAAGGGCAAATATGAAACACATAACTTTTCTTTTACCATAGACTCCAAAAAAATACCGGCAGCAAAGGCTGTTGGTGTATGGTTAGCTCTGCTGACCCAAAGAAATTCTAAATCTAGATTCTTGATTTAGAATTCCTTGGCTGACCATCCGGCAGCTTAAAATTTTAAATCGACTACAGCAAAGCCTACAGCTGCTCTCAATTTAGTAGCTAATGCGTATATTGCAATAAAAATTTAAATTAAAGACATGCTCAGCACACGTATAGTAGCGGATGCCAAATTCATCAAATTCATCGAATCGATGCTGAGTTCATTTCTTAGTCCAAAATGTTACATTTCAGTCTAGAAAGGTTTTTTCCGCGTTACCCTTACCTTTAGGCTGAGGGAAGCTGAGACAGGCAGACAGACAGACAGACAGACAGACAGACAGACAGACAGACAGACAGACAGACAGACAGACAGACAGACAGACAGACAGACAGACAGACAGACAGACAGACAGACAGACAGACAGACAGACAGACAGACAGACACACAGACACACAGACAGACACTAAGACAGACAGACAGACAGACAGACAGACAGACAGACGGCACGCGAAGGTGTATTCAGCACGCCAGTGAAGTATGAGACAGACCAGGCCTATGGGCTACGGTCTGTGATGCTTCACGCCTGCCCCTATCTTCAGCAGGTCAAGGCTGGAGGGAGGTCTGCACCCGCTATTTGCCGCTGGCAGCCGCAGACCCCCCCTCACGTTTCACAAGTCGACCCTAGTGTTCAAGGCAGACTCTAGGGCTGCTGGACAGACTGGGCTCCGACGCTGGCGACCCATCCAGTGGCTTCGGCCGAACTTGGGTATGCGGGTCTGGCTTGCCAGCCTGCAGGCCGTGGTACTGCTTAACGTACCCCCTAATGCCTAAGGTGTTTGACCGTGCCGATGGGCTGGAAGGCCGGGGGGTTGTCCGGTCGCTAGCGGTCCTTTTCTTTTTCTTCTTTCCTCTTTCTTTTGTGACTCAGCTCACTCCTTCCCGCTTTCAGTTATGGCGTCATCCGCCTCTTTCAACCAGAGCAGGAAGAGCAGGACCTCACGGCCGACGAGCTCGACAGTGCCTGGCGCACCATCGATGCTGCGCTCATCGACCAGCTCCTGGCGGGCCGCCCTGTGAGCGTGGTCAAGTCTGCCAAGACCGACGGCTACATCTTCATCTGGTGCAGCTCGGAGGAGAGCAGCCGCAATCTACGCGAGCTTCTGCCAAAGCTGAACTGGCCCAAGAAGCTCGGCAAGCTCGTCTTCGCCAGCGAGGGCGAGCGACAAGAAACCCAGCGCTTTCGCGTCTGGATCCCGGCCGGCAGTGCCATTAAGTCCGGAGATCAGCTTAGGCAAATATTGCTAAAGCTGCACCCTGACCTTGAGGTCAACGGGCTCTTACACCACGCCACTTCCCGCAAGGAGAAGGGGGCTACGGTGATCCTAGGGCTCTCTGATGACTGGGCTAAGCGCTTGCCGCCTAAGTCCACAATTCATATTGGTCTGACTCAGCTGACCATCCTCCGTTGCGAGGAGCGGAAAGCTGATGAAGCCAAGAATGCCAAGGCTTCCGAAACCGGAACTGGGGCCCAGGCTCCTCCGGCAAAGAAGCCGAGGCAAACGGCCGATCCTATGCCCGGTAAGGCAGTTCGCGCTGCTGAAACCGGAAATCGCAATCGCAGACCCGCCAGGAGCACCCGGAGGTCCGGCCTGATCCAGCGCGCGCTGGACCAGGCCAAGAACCTTCGTGCGCATCGTGAGCGGGCCCGCGCTTCTCGCGCTCCACCCCAACAGCCAGAAGGCCAGGCTCTAAGCGGGGAGGCTCCGACCGACTGGTTCGAGTCTGTGACTCACCCGGAGGCTGACGCCACCCGCATCGACCTGACCGACGAGGCAGAGGGGACGGGCAGTGACAGCACCGAAACACGCAGGGGAGGCGACGGTAGCGTCCACGCTGGGCTCACGTCCGCGGAGGACTCCACAGCCACCCTAACTGCTGAGGACGCTGAAACTCCCATGGAGGTCTGAGGGTCACCCACCACTGAAAAGGAGGAGGATGACCTGCTCAACGATTCCCCAACTGCGTGATAATGATCAGCAACCAGGGAATCCATTGCCTGCAGATTAATCTGCAGCACTGCGTCGCAGCCTCGGTCAACCTTATGCGTTACGCCGAGCTCGACAAGCCGGGGCTCATCCTCGTCCAGGAACCCTGGACTCTCAGAGGTAAGCCTCAAAACGCCCCTGCTGGCTACAATTGTTTTTATACTTACCCTCGCGAGGCCAACCAGCCTCCCAGAGCTTGCATCTTTGCGAGCAAAACGCTCAGTGCGTGGCTCAGATCGGACCTGTCCAACAGGGACATCTGCGTCATCCAATCCGAGGACCTTCTTCCTGGGAAGACCACCCTCATTGCCTCGGTTTACCTACCAGGCGATGCTGCGGTCGTCCCCAGAGCCCTCGCTACGCTGGTAGAGCTCTGCTCTGCCAAAAACTACGAGCTCATGGTTGCCGGCGACATCAACGCCCACCACACTCACTGGGGCAGCACTGGCATTAATCAGAGAGGCGAAGACCTCCTAGCCTACGTTGCCTCTACGACCCTCGAGTTCTGCAACTCTGGGTCCACCCCTACATTTGACAACGGACGGCGGTCGGAGGTGATCGACGCTACGCTCGCAACGCCCAGACTCTACCAGAGTATTGGGGCGTGGCGGGTGGTTCCAGTATCCTCACTCTCGGATCACAAGTTTATCTCCTTCAACCTAATGGCCGCGCGTAGCGCAACTCGTGTTACGTAGAGACGGAACGCCAGAAATACTGATTGGGAAACCTTCGGGCTCGCCCTGAAGGAATTCCATCGGTCTCCTGGCCAACCATCCACGATCACGTCGTGCCGAGAGGCGGATGAGTGCGCGGCTGTTTTGACAGAGACGCTAACCGCCGCCTTTGAGGCGTCCTGCCCTTTAAAAGCCTATAAAGGGAAAAAATCGGCGCCGTGGTGGAATCCCGAGCTCGGCAACCTCCGTCGCAGGGCTAAGAGACTCCACCGCAGAGCAACTAAAAATAAGAGCCCTGCGGACCAAACCGCCTATCATGAAGCAATCCATGAGTTTAAAAGGCAGGTTAGGAATGCAAAGGCTCAAAAATGGCGACAATACTGTGAGGAGCTAGAGGGCTCACGCCCCACCTCCAGAGTTGTGAAAGCGCTCACGCTGGACAAAATGTCTAAGCTCTCCTCGGTCAAACGCACCGACGGTACGTCCACGGACAACCCAGGGGAAACGCTTGATGTAATGCTCACTGCGTTTTTCCCCAACGAGCCAGCTAACCAGACCACTCCGGATCACTCGGAGGGAGGTCACGCGCTGGCTGCCTCTATCATCACGGAGGACCGCATCGTGAGAGCGGCAAATTCCTTCAAGCCTTTCAAAGCCCCAGGACCCGACGGCATTGTACCGGCCCTCCTAAGAGAGGCGGTTAAATGCCCAGGCTTCCTGTGCAAACTTTGCAGCCTTCTTCGGGCATGCATCACGCTTGGTTATGTCCCACAGGCATGGACCGAGGCAAAGGTGATCTTTATCCCTAAGCCAGGCCGCCCGGACTACCATTCTATCAAATCCTTCAGACCGATCAGCTTGACCTCCTCCCTGGTCAAGCTGATGGAGAGACTGGTGCTTTGGCGCCTTCTCTCTGTTGAGCTGAAGAACAAACCTCTCAGCGAGAACCAGCACGCTTTTCGGGCGGGTCGCTCCACTGAAAGCGCGCTGCACGTCCTGGTCGATAAACTCGAGAAGGCCGTGCTTGGTAATGGCTTTGCTCTGGGGATCTTCCTGGACATCATTGGCGCCTTCGATAACGTCCTCTTTGAGGCGTTCCGAAGAGCTCTTTGTGAGAGGCAAACGCACTCACATCTCACCAGATGGATCATGTACATGATCAGCCATCGCACGGCCACCGCCAGTCTGCTGGGCTACCAGAGGACGGTCCCCGTCTGCAAAGGTAGCCCGCAAGGTGGGGTGCTGTCTCCAGTTCTCTGGAATATGGTCATCGATGAGCTCCTCCGGGATGTTCGGCCTGACCCCATTCTGAAAGTTGGATATGCGGACGATGTCACCGCAGTGGCATCTGGTCCGTCCCCTGATACCCTCAGGGACCTTCTTCAGAACTTCATCTACGCTGCTGAGCAATGGGCGGACCGCTGTGGTTTAAGGCTCTCTGAGACTAAGACCGCAGCGATCATGTTCACCAGCAGGACCAAGTGGCAGATTCGGCCGCTCACGCTTTACGGAAGGGAAATCCCCTTCTGCAAGCAGACTAAATGTCTGGGTATTACCCTGGACCACAGGCTGAACTGGTCACCCCACGTTCAAACAAAAGCCAAAAAGGCCTTCGCAGTCCTCGCGCAATTGCGCAGGGCTGTCGGCACCACCTGGGGGCTCACCCCCAAGCGCCTCTGGTGGATCTACACTGCAATGGTTAGGCCCGCTATCTCGTATGGCGGCCTGATCTGGGCTAGCGCCCTGCAGATAAAGACCTGTCTAGAGGCTCTCAGGAGAGCGCAAGGGCGCGCATGTCGCACGATCATGAGCGCCCCACGTCTGCTCCTTACGATGGCCTCAACGCCTTCCTCAACATTCCTCCGCTGGACATCTTTGTCCGCAGGGAAGCGGCTAAGACTGCCCGCCGTCTAGCTGACGCTGGAATTCGAATCCAGCCCCATAGGGCCATGGATAAGCGCAAGCTTCTGCCCCACGCTGACCTCTGCCTCAAGGACTTGAGAGACAGCGGCGGGCTCCACGTCCTATCTGACGGCGAACCCCGCACTCTCAACCTCTTTCAGCGCTACAAGGTCACCATCCCCTCTAGGGATGCTGCAAATGACCACTGGAATTTCCAGGAGGTCCATTGCTACACGGACGGATCCATCAAAGACGGTCGCGCCGGCTTTGGGGTCTGCATCATCATCAACGGCCGCGTAATTGCCACGCATGCCCAGCACACTGGTAGACTCTCCACAGTCTTCCAGAACGAAGTCCTTGCCATCAGCTCTTGCGCTGCAGAGCTGAACGCCAAGGCTACGAGAGGAAAGACACCACTCCACTCCGACAGCCAAGCGGCCTTACAGGCCCTTTGCCACACCACAACGAACTCCCGGACAGTCGCCGACTGCGCCCGGCAGCTCAACCTCCTGGCCAGAAGCAATACTGTCAGGCTGAAGTGGATCCCAGGGCACGCAGGGTTTCCGGGGAACGAGCTGGCAGACACCCTCGCCAAGAGGGGCGGCTCTGGCTCTTTCTTCGGCCCTGCCCCCCTGGTCCCTATGCCCTTGACAGTCATCAATCGTCAGATCGACGACTGGGCTGACTCCCTCCACAGGGACAGATGGGCGGGCACCCAAAACTGCCGGCAATCTCGTGCCGCGGTTCCTTGCCCGTCTCGCAGGCTCAGAAACATCCTTCTGAACCAGAATCGGAAGGATATTCGAGCCCTTGTCATGACCCTTACCGGCCATGGCTACCTCGCCAGGCACTGCTTCCTCCGAGGCGACCTCGAGAGCGAAATTTGCCCCTTTTGCGAGTGCGACAATGAAGATGCTCAGCACTTTGTCTGTCACTGCCCTTTCTTTAACAGAGACCGGCTACGCTACCTCGGGCCGAACCCGTCCATTGACGAGGTCTGCCAGCCCGACAGCATCTCACGGCTCATCCAGTTCCTTCGGGCGACTAGACGAGCCAGTTTCTTCCCAACGGAAGATCACGCTGCAGGACGGACCGGCGGACCACCCTGACCGGCCCCACGCCTCTGCCTGTCTGCGGGCCTTCAGGGGCTAGCGGAATGGGCGACCCTCGCCTCCCCGCTGTGTCTACGGACCACCCTGCAGCTAAGTCAAGTAAGTCAAGACAGACAGACAGACAGACAGACAGACAGACAGACAGACAGACAGACAGACAGACAGACAGACAGACAGACAGACAGACAGACAGACAGACAGACAGACAGACAGACAGACAGACAGACAGACAGACAGACAGACAGACAGACAGACAGACAGACAGACAGACAGACAGACAGACAGACAGACAGACAGACAGACAGACAGACAGACAGACAGACACAGTACACTAAAGCAGACAAAAATTAAGACATACAGACAAGACACGGATACTCAGAATGACACAGACTGCCAGAGATAGATTGAGGATGCGCATTGAAGCTGTTCGGAGATAAAATAGAGAAGAACACAGCGATGTGATTGAGAATTCAATAGAATGAAGAGTCGACTATAGGGCAGATAAAAAAGACTGCACGTCCCACCCGGGGGGGGGGGCTGCATTGTGAGCGGCAACGGCTGGCTTTGATTGAGTGGGCCCGGTCGGCGCGGAGCAAGTCAACTGTAAAAGCCGAAGATCTGAGGATCCGAGAATTTTCTGAATGTGGAATATAAAGGATTGAACTTTGCCGGCCAACCTCTCGGTGAGCTAGTAAGTGTGAAGACGGCAAGCGAAGGGTCCGGAAGTGACTCTATAGAGCTGCGTTGCTGAGTGGCCGGAGTTGTCAAGTAGTGCGGAAAACCGATTTAACAGTCGACGTTGCTCTGCAACTCTCAAATGACCTTCCATGTAACGAAACACGTATGTAACGAGTCTCTGCCACTTAACTGCAAAATTTTGTAGGCAACTATATTCAACTAATCGCTTCAAACTGGGACATTAGAAAAGAAAATAATCAAAGGCATTGGTTTGAAAGCCGCGTAGTTTGCCGTTGTGTAATACAATCTCGACAGTTACATCTATATCTAGAATTTATAAGATAACTCTCAAAACTACCCCCACAACAGTTAAACAAAACCATTGTTTACGAACTAAAACAATTACTTAACTACCAAATTACCTATCATTTCAAACAGCCTTTTAGGAGTTAAATAATAATGCCCCATCATATATCTTTGTGGGTACAAAAGTCTTTGCAGTTTTGGGATTCCGGAAAATCGTTCAAAAAATTATAAGCTGATAGACTTGTCCTTGGCCGCTCTTGGATGCGGCCTCTCCGCAATGCCGCGCTCTGGCGAGGCGGCGCCAGCGTCGGCTTCCGGTGGCGGGTCCTCGGCCACTGTCAGAGGCCGAATGTGCGTCAGGTGCCGAGTACATGTCCAGTCGCCTTGCCGCAGGATGTAGGAATCGCCTAGCTTGTCGGTGACGGTCCAGGGTTCGAGCTCGAAAGGCGTCTGCGTTTTCGTGCGTCTCGACCACTTGCGGAGAACCGCCGAACCCGGCTCGACGCTGGCCACCTTGGCCCTCCTGGAGCGGTTGAAACCTGCTGCCATCTGGTTGGCCGCGTGACGCTTTGCAAGGTCGGCTCGGTCGTGCTGCACGGGCTGCGATGGTTGAATTGACGGGAGGCCGTCGTTGAGAGCTCGGCCCATGAGTAGTTCAGCTGGTGCTACGCCGGTTGCCGAGTGCGGAGTGACGCGATGAGCGAGCAGCCAGTCGTCTAGTGCAGTACGACAGTTGCGTCCTTCCGCGATGGCCGCTCTGATAACCTTGTTGATGCACTTGTTGACCCGTTCGGTGGCTCCGTTCGCCTCGGGGTGCAGCGGACAGATTCGGCGATGCTTGATGCCGAACTCCGAGAGAAAGTTTGTGAATTCTGCCGAGTTGAATGGGGGTCCATTGTCGCTGACGATTTCCAAAGGGATACCGTAATCTGCTGAACAGAGTCCGGAGATGTGGAAGCACTGTCTCGGCTAATTTTGAGCTGACTATTTCGACCTCGGGAAATTTTGAGAAGAGGTCCGTTGTCACCAGGAGCATTTTTCCTTGAACCGGACCGTAGAAGTCCATTCGAAGAACCAGCCATGCTCCGGCCGGAAGTTGCGTCGGTGAGAGCAGTGGCGGTGCGAGGCTCTTCGGTGATGTCGCTTGGCAGGGAAGGCAAGACTGGACGAACGCCTGGCAGTCGCTTCTCATCGCTGGCCACCAGACTTTGGTTTGAAGTCTGTCCATAGTTTTTCGGCAGCATTGGTGGCCTGCGTGTGCCAACTAGAGCACCGTCCGACGTAAGCTGCTCGGGATGACGATCCACGAGCTCCGAAGTAGCACGCCGTCATGTTCTGAAAGCTCCTGCTGCAGGCAGGACAAGGCCCGAAGCTCTCTGTTCTGCTTGTCCCATTGACCAGTTCGTAGAGCTGACAGAGCTGCTTGGATCGTGCCGTCTGACTTTGAAACCTCCTGAATTGTTGCAAAGCTTAGTTAGCCCTTTCGGAGTAGAGCCGATGGCAATTGCGTTGATGAAGCGTCTGTCCAGGAGTTCCCCGGGATCGTCCTTTGTCTGCATTTCCGGTTGTCTACTGAGGACATCCGCTGGATTCTGTGGCCCAGGCTGATAGGTGAGCTTGAATTTGAGGTGCTGTACTCTTAAAGCTATCCACTCGATCCGTGGCGGAGGCCTGGAACCAGGTTGAAAAAGCGGGACTAATGGACGGTGATCAGTGATGACTGTGAGATCTGGGCAGCCGCTGAGGTAGTGCTCGAAACGTAGGCAACCGAATTTCACCGCTAGCGCTTCGCGTTCAATTTGGGCGTATCGCTGCTCAACTGATGTGAGTGACCTGCTGGCGAGGCGACTGGTTCGCGAACACCTTTCCCGTCTGGCCTATAGTCCCGTCCCGACTGGCGAGGCGTCCACATGAACTTCCGTTGGGAGATTCATGTCAAAGAAGGCCAAGACGCTCTCCTTGCAGATTGCTGCCCTTGTTTGCAGAAATGCTTCTTGTTGCCTTTCTGACCAGCACCATTTCTGACCCTTCTTTAGCAGTTCTCGCATTGGCTGCGTCAGATCTGAGAAGTTTGGAACGAACCTGGACAGGTAGGTGGCCAAACCGAGGAATGAGCGCAGCTCCGACACGTTTGTTGGCTCCTTAAAGTCTTTCAGGGCCTTGATCTTTTCAGCCGCAGGCTGGACGCCTCTTGCGCTGATGCGCATCCCGAGAAAATCGATGAAAGGCTGTGCCAGACGACACTTTTCCGGGTTTAGCGTGATTCTATGGTCTTGTAGGCGCTTGAAGCACTGTTTTAGTCGAATGTTGTGCTCTTCCATGGTACTTCCAAAGACAATGATATCATCGTGTGCCTATCGGACACCATCAAGGCCGCTCAGGACGCCTGTCATGACCCTTTGCAGTATCTCGGATGCGTTGGTGAATCCCATGCTATGTCTGGTCAGTCGCATAAGACCCAGTGGGGTGCTGAAGGTGAAGATGTGACGGGACTCCGGTTTGACGAGGATCTGGTGGAAAGCCTTTACGATGTCGAGCTCGCTGAATACCCGTGGAACCCGCGATCTCGTCTGTGATCTCCTCAAAGGTTGGGATGGGCTGCTTTTCTGGCACGGCAAATGAGTTCACGTCACGCAGATCCTGGCAGATGCGGATGCCACCGCTTTCTTTCGGGACGACAACCATGCGGGAGACCCACGGTGACGGGCCGTTGACGCGCTCGATGATGCCTTGGTCGAGAAGAGCCTGTAGTTCTGCGATGACCGCCGACCGCTGGTGGACGGGGATTCTAGAGGGTGGGTGGCAGACTGGGACAGCTTCTGGTCGAAGACGAACGTCAACCTCGACGGCCTTCACGCAGCCAAGGCCTTCGAAGATTTGCTGGAACTCACCAAGGATGCTGCTGATGCGGAGTTCGGTTGGAAGTTCTTGGTCAACGTCTCTGTACTTGGAAAATAGTGCTTGAATACCTGAAGCAGCTGGATTTTCCGTGGGATGTACTGAGTTGACTTCAGCCGTTGGATGCTGGATGTGCAGAATTCCCATGTTGAAAGCGGTGTCTCGACCGAGCAATGTGGTTCCACGGCCTTTGGTGATGTAGAATGAAACTAATTGTCTGCTAGCTGCGGTGCTCACGTTGAGGTCGGCGACACCCAAGACTTGGAGAGGCGTTGTGGATCCGTAGCTAAAAATTGGATGAATCGCGCTGCGCAGCCGAACATTTCTTAGCCGCCGGAAGTTCTCCTCGCTCATGACGTTGCAGCTGGCTCCACTATCTACGAGTACGATGAAGTCCTTGCCCTCGATCTTCAGACGAGTGTTGGCGGAGTTGTGTCTGGGCGCGGTTTTTTGCGACTGGATAGTGAAGGCCTCCTCGTTTAGCGAATCATGATCGATGAAGACCGCCTCAGCTTCTTTGTCAGCTACGGCGTTGATGCTGGAGCTTGTTTGAGGCCTGCGTTGTCTGCATTATTTGGCGAGGTGGTTTGGCTTGCCGCATGCTTGGCAGATTTTGCCTTTTGCCGCGTTGCATGAGCTGTGTCCGCGCTTGCCGCATCGATAGCACGTGGTGGGGCCGCTGTTTGCTGGGCCGCCAGGGACCCGCTGACTGTTTAGGCGCGTGGAGTCTCTGAACTGCTTTGGAGCCGCTCTGTGCACTGCTGCGATGCTACTGGAGTTCTCAATGGCCGTGGCCTGCTCTTCTGCTGCTTCGAACGCGCGCGCTTGTTTCAGCGCGTCGCTGAGAGAGATGTTCGACTCCTGCAGCAATCTTCGCCGAAGCTTATCGGAGCAGCATGTCGCCACTAACTGATCTCTGATTAAGGAGTCCTTGAGTGTTGAAAACTCGCAGGTCTCGGCCGCTGATTTGAGCCGGGAGTACCATGAGTCCACCGGCTCTCCGGTTTGCTGAACGCATAGACGAAACTGATAGCGGGCAAATACGATGTTGTTGCGCTCCTTGAAGTGCTCTTTTATTGTTGCAAGCAGAGTTTCGAGGGTGCCTTTCTTGTCATCTTGCAGGTCTTTAATGATTTGCGCGATTTCTCTGCCGGCCGTGTAGGCCAGGAGCTTGCACTTTTGAGTTTCGTCTTTGATGCCTGACGCTTCTATAAAGTCATAAAAATGATCGGACCATTCGTTCCAGCGTTGACCGGCATTCTGTTGATCTGCAGGGGGGGGGGCAGTGAGATGAATTGAGCCATGAGTGGATGGCCAAAGTGGGCTTGCTTGCGACGCCACTGTAAAGTATGAAGGCTGCAGTTTAAGCTGAGCGAGAAAAATACGTGAGGCCCAAACTGTCCAAGTTAACGATATATATATTGGAGGTTCTAAAAGCGAACAATATCAACAAGATGTACATAAATCATGCAACCCTAGATGTACATTTATGATAGAATACAACTAACTCACTCACTCAGTTAGAACAAATCGATAAACAATATTGCGAGGCAATTACACGCCATAACCCGGACACTGCGTCCAGCGAGCGTGATTGTACTGGAAGAGGAGCGCGTATCGGTTTTAACACCGGGGGAGCCAAGTATCCGGCCCGCTACCTCCTCGCTCTTCTGTTGCTCAGGGCCGGCGATGTGGAGACCAACCCGGGGCCTGCTAACAGCTGCGGACACGTCAGCTGCGGCCGCCCTCTGCGCGGCAAGTTCCTCACCTGCGCGAGATGTAACAGCCGCTTTCATCTGCAGAGGGACTGCTCCGGGTTGAGTCGCTGGGCCGCGAACAAGGCTGCGGACGCCCAGGAATGGCACTGCGCCAATTGCGAGAACGGCCCCACCACCCAGACAGACTCGCCGTCCTCTGACCAACCGTCCACCCCTACCTGCCAGCCCACGGAGGAGCACACCACCCGCAGGCAAGCCCTGCTCAACTGTATCCGGCAGGAGAAACTTAAATGCAATCACTGTCGGAAACCGATGTGCGTCAGCTCCACCATCGCCTGCTGCAATGACTGTGAAGGATTCTTCCATAACGCCTGCACGCAAGCCAAGCGCGACCAGATCAAGAAAGAAATCAGTCGTGGGCTTTGGAGATGCGGTCGCTGCACTGAAGCCGCCTGCCTCCAAGGCCCGCCCTCCCCTGAGGACCCTGACCCCACTCTTGTTGGGGGGAGCCACCCGGAAGCTGGGTGGGACTACAAGAAACCCGAGCTCAAAATTGTTTGATGGAATGCGGACGGGAACAGCAAAAAAAATGGGGGAGCTTGAGGACCTCGCATCTCGGCTTCAGGCCGACGTTATTGCGGTTCAAGAGTCGAAGCTCACCTCCTTCAACAAAACCCCCCGCATTCCGGGCTTCAGCACCATCCGCAAGGACCGTAAAACCGCCCGCTGCGACCCGAACGTTAAAGGCGGCGGCCTGCTCTTCTTTATCCGGCAAGTCATTCCGTTCAATAAACTCCGAGGATGGTCTGGCGGAACCACCGAAGGCTCCAGAATTTCGATCAGCACCTCGGCCGGACAAAAACTTGTCATCTCCAACATCTGCAGCACAAGCTCAGTGCCTGGTCGACTGGTGCAACTCCGTGGACTACCGCATCCTGAACTCAGGGGAACACACTTAAGTTGACAGGCGCACCGGACGGACTAGTGCTCCCGATCTCACCATCGCTAGTCAATCAGTGGCCGACCTCTGTAAATGGCAACCGCTCACCGAGCTCGGCTCCGATCACCAACCCATCCTGGTGACTGTCCCGGAATCCCGTGAAACCCTGAGCACTGCGCCTCGCTTCAGCTGGTCTTGGAAGAAAGCGAACTGGACCGCTTACCAGACCCTGCTCTCCGAGGACGCCGACCGCCTCAATGGCGGCTCCATTAAAAAACAGATTGCCAGGCTCTGCTCGGGCATGCTTAAAGCAGCCAAAGCTGCTATCCCGCTCAAAACATTCTCTGCCAAAAACAAGCCATACTGGGATGAAGAACTTACTGAACTTCGCGACACTCGGAACCGGCTTAGGGAATCTGGCGCCCATCCTGGTGAGTGGCTCGAAAAAAGTCACGAACTGTCCAAACTCTGTGCCGAAAAAAGCCGAATTCTGGAAGGAGTACATCAACAAAATTCCCGACTCTGCCGACCCAAAACAAGTCTGGAGGACTGTCAAGTGCCTCAGCAACGGCAAACAACAAGCTCCTCCCAACGAATCTCTCGTTGTTGATGGTCGAGAACTGCGCACGGACAAGGAAAAGGCTAACGCCTTTGGCCGCTATACGAAAACATCAACACTCTGAAACACTCAGCGGTGGATTGCAAGGTCAAAGTGACCACGTCCCGTCGCCTGGCCCACTACTCCACCGACCTTTACTGCCGTGACTTCACCCTTGGTGAGCTGAAACGGGCCATTGGCAAACTTGACCCCAGCAAAAAATGTGGGCCCGACGAAATCGAAGCTGCCTTCTTCAACCGTTGCTGGCGTACCGGACACTGCCTTGGAGTCTGGAAAAAGGCCGTTATCGTCCCCCTGCTAAAGGACGGAAAGGACCCCAAAGAGCGCGGTAGCTACAGGCCTGTCAGCCTCACCTCCATCTGCGGGAAGATCCTCGAACGGCTTATCCTCGATCGCCTCTATCGCTGGCTCAAGCTCCACAACATCATTCAGCCCTGGCAAGCCGGTTTTCAACGTAGTCGCGGCTGTGAAGAGCAAATCGCCCGCCTCTTTCAATCTATTCAAGATGGATGGGAGAAACACCCGCACTTGAAAACTGTGGCCGTCCTCATCGACTGCTCTCGTGCCTTCGACCGTGTTTAGCGCGCTCGCCTTATTGGTCGCATGATGGACGAAGGTTCACCAGCTTTCTCGAAGGCAAGCAGATCGCTGTGCGGGTCGGCTCCTCGCTTGGGAAATGGCGCAGACTGAGGGAAGGCGTCCCCCAGGGCGCCGTCAGCTCGCCTGCCCTCTTCCTCATCTATGTTAACAAGTGGTCTGGTCACACCGTGCCTCTCGTCGACTACAGTGGCTATGCAGACGACCTTGCCCTCTGTAGCACGGGCCGGAACCTCCCGGAAATCCAGGCTCGCCTTCAATCCGCCCTGCAGCTCGTCGAGTAATGGGCCGCTCATCTGCGCATCGACATCAACCCTTCTAAAACTGAGGGATGCCTCTTCTCTCGTGACAGATCTGACCGTCAACGCAACCTCAGCCTCACCCTCCGGGGCCAACAGATTCCTTTCAAGCAGGAGATTAAGTTTCTCGGAATCTGGATTGACCAATGTCTGCTATTCGAAAAGCAAACTGACTCCGTCCGGAAAAAAATGCTTCGCCGAGCTGCCATTCTTCGTGCCCTAGCCCACCGTGAATGGGGCTGGGATCGCAAGCTGCTGCTGCGAGTCTACCGGGCTCTTGTCGAATCCGTCGTGTAGCACACCGCCGCGGCCTGGATGCCCTGGCTATCTGCGACCCCAGCCCAACGTGAGGCCCTCCGGGTTGTCACTGGTCTCCCCCGCTCGACACCGGTAGAGGCCATCTACTTTGAGTCGGGAATCCTCCCTATCAGCCTCGAAGCCCGCCGAAAATCGCTGCTTGCGGTTGAGAAGGCGCTCCGCAGACCCCCCGGCGACCCCTTCCGGCAACTTTGCGAGCGCCGCCAGGACACCCGGCTTTCTGCCAACCGAGGTCTCCGCGAACAAGCTAGACGCATCACCGATGAGCTCCTTGGCGGACACCGCCTAGCCAACAGCCACATCCGGCTCCCACCCTGGAATTCGTTGGCCGACGCCGGAGTGCGCATGTTCAACAAGCTGCTGTTCGAGCCCATTGAAACCGACGCCGCTCAGGCAGTCCAAGCCACCGCGACCGCGCGCTGCCCGAACGCCGCCACTTACTTCACCGACGGATCCGTCTCGGAGGGCGTTAAAAACGGAGGTGCGGCCTGGATTCTCATGAGCCAGGACGGCTCCATCAGCCGGCGCGGGCGCGAGGCCGCGGGCCGCTGGTGCAGCTCCTTTGAGGCCGAACTTATCGCCATCTTCCAGGCTCTAAGCGACATCATTGCCAATGCCACTAAAGAGGCTGCCATTCTCACCGACAGCCAGAGCGCCATCGAGGTCCTGCAAGCTGATCGCCCAACCATCAACCCGCTCGTCGAGAGCGTTAAGGAACGCCTTATCACCGCCGCCCGTCTTTCTAAGATCATCCTGCAGTGGGTGCCCGGGCACGCCGGAATCCCCGGAAATGAACTGGTGGATGCCGAGGCCAAACTAGCAGCCACCTTCCTCAGGAGCATGTCGGCACCACCCTGGATTCGGCTAGGGCCCGCATCCGACGGGTTGTTAACTATTCGCCCAACATGACAGGCCACCTGCTCGAGGTCTATGGCCAAAAGATTACGACGCATGAGGGCCCTCGCAGGCAACAGGTCCTAGTCTCGCAGGTCCGCGCCGGGCATTGTCCTGCATCGATCTACTACCGCAACCGCACCGGCATTGAGGTCGGGGGCAACTGCCGTCTCTGCGCGGAAGAGGTCGATCGGTACCACCTTCTCAACTGCCCGGCCCTGGACGTCCAACGCCGTACTCACAGCATTACCGAAATGTGTCAACTCGCTCGCGCCGACGTGGTGGCGCTTCTCCTAGGGGCCATCGGTTGGTGAACCCTTTAGGAGAGGCTCACCGCATACAACAACAACAACAACACCACCAGCTACACTCAACTCAGGCCTGCTCTGAGCACTGCGCCATAAAAAGATTTCTTCATATTCTTTCTTCAAAGGCTGATTTAATTTGGTTTATGTTATAAGCAGAGTTCGTTCTCTAAAGCTAATATTCTTAAAGCCTGTCAGCCCGCCCGTCTGTCTGTCCTGTAACGACTCCAGAATATAATAGCTCATTGTGTGCATCCCTGTCACCAGTCAGCCGGATTGTTAGGAGTTAGGAGATTATTTTCTTTTTCTTCACCCGCTAAAAAGAAGGCCCATTCATACTCTTGAGCCGAAATCGACTCTTCTATTCATATCAAGGCCGGTATTTTCAAAGTATTCCGGCGACCTGAGAGTGCAAATCCCTTCAAGATGAAATGGTGACCAGTCGAGATGATCAGTCGGCCTGCTCATGTAGAGTCTAAAGTGGCCCAAGTTTTTATGAATTTTCCAATCCCGCGCTTTGTACAGTTTTTCATTGGCAGATTTATTTTTTTCGGCGCTTTCTACTGCTTCACTGCATGCTGCATGCTCCTTCCCATTGTCATTTAAAACGAATTTTAAATGATTTTTGTAGCAGCTCTCACTCCAAGGCCTCGAGGAAAATCAGAACACTTTTTATTAAATCCTAGCCGACAGCCGGCTTGCAAAGTCAGGTAAAAATGGTTTTCTGCTCACGCATAACTGCTTTTTAGATTTTCTCTATTGAAGCTTTTGTCAAACTTGTTCATTGTTCTGCGTCATGTTTTAGACTTTTTTTAGCCCAGTACGCTTGTTGTTTGTGGCA
Source organism: Macrostomum lignano (assembly GCA_002269645.1). NCBI lineage: Eukaryota > Metazoa > Platyhelminthes > Macrostomidae > Macrostomum > Macrostomum lignano. Next base: position 88,410 of record NIVC01003672.1, read on the forward strand.
GCGACTATGGCTTCGGTTTGTTTGTTTATTCTATATGCAACTCTGATGCAAATTTTTTCACGACTGAGGTCATGGGGTCTGCATGGTCTAGCTAGAGGCGCTGCCCTGACGCTCTTGTGCCAAACACCAGCGCCAAGTACTTAGAAGAGAGCAGTGGAGCTCTAATACGGTTTGACAGTGGAGATTCTGGTGAACAATTTGATGGCTTGATGAAGGACATTCTATTCTGCGTGAGCTCCACTTTACTAATTGGCCCATTAGTGTGGCCGTTAGTATGCTACAGTATGTGGAATTACTTACTTTAGATGTACTTTACCATTACCATTAGTGTGGCCGTTAGTATGCTACAGTATCTGGAATTACTTACTTTAGATGTACTTTACCATTACCATTAGTGTGGCCGTTAGTATGCTACAGTATGTGGAATTACTTACTTTAGATGTACTTTACCATTACCATTAGTGTGGCCGTTAGTATGCTACAGTATGTGGAATTACTTACTTTAGATGTACTTTACCATCGCTAGCGACTGTTCGGTGCATCATAGAGGTTGCAAAATTTGTACCGTGTTTGTAAGCAGACGCAATAGTTTCACGAGCTCTATAGATAATTGGCAGTTACCTCCTAAAGCTGACACCTAATAGCATGCCTGGGCCTGTGATCTCTAAGAAAAGAATAGACAAAGACAATGGACAACTAAACACTTACGGCTAACATGTATAAAGCTGACACAGTGTTACCTTGATTAGAAAGTGATCTAATTTTGTTCCTATCGCTAATGCATAGTTAATCCTTAGCTGACGATTAGAATCCTTGGGGGGAATTGCTAGGAGGGCGCTGCATTGTACTTAAAGCGGAGCTCTATCATGTTGGGATCAACTTCGATGTAATAATTAATACCATCAGTGTAAGCAGCTTTCAAGTCTCTGAGCTCCCTTTTGTCCTTCATTTATTCACTTCACGGATGCCTTCCTTCGTGTCAGGATTCGGATTCCTGCGCCGCGTTTTCCAGACGTACAGCTCAGACAGAGATATGGCTACTCAATTTTTATTATTATTTTAGATTAGAAAAAGTAAGCACATTTGAATACGAAATAGTAGCGCAAAGAAATAATAATAATGTTTAGTAAGTTTAATAATAATTAAAAATATTCTGGCAAGCAACGCGAGTTAGTGCAAAGTACAAGACAATTTTAAGTCCAAACAGTTGTATATCGTTACCACCTTCAGATAACTGTTTTGTTAGTAGGCTTTTGACCATAGATATTTTTCGCCGCTAGAGAGGATGCAGAGGCACAGAGAGTCCGTTGTGGTGTGGGGGTGAAGATCTAACCATAGAAATTCTAACCATAGACATTCTAACCATAGACATTCTAACCATAGACATTCTAACCATAGACATTCTAACCATAGACATTCTAACCATAGACATTCTAACCATAGACATTCTAACCATAGACATTCTAACCATAGACATTCTAACCATAGACATTCTAACCATAGACATTCTAACCATAGACATTCTAACCATAGACATTCTAACCATAGACATTCTAACCATAGACATTCTAACCATAGACATTCTAACCATAGACATTCTAACCATAGACATTCTAACCATAGACATTCTAACCATGGACAAATTTCCTTGAATTAAACAGCCCTACTAACAATATTTCTATTTTAAAGATATTTTAAAATATCTTTTATAATATTTTATATTTATTTTTATTTTTATTTTTATTTTTATTTTTATTTTTATTTATTTATTTATTTATATTTTAAAATATTTTAAACTTCGTGATTTTTCTATATCTCTTTCTATATCTTCTATTTCTCTATCTGTCTATTGCTAAATTTCTATGGGATTTATTCATAGTTTGCTTGTTTAGTTAGTTTTGCAGGTGGGTTTGGGCGTTACCCAGGTCGGCAGGGTCGGCAAGGGCGGCACACGCGAGAGGCAAACAAAGCAAGCAAACAGCACGCGATAGTCAAGTTGCCACATCAAACTGAACGGTGTGCAGCTTGGGACAGACGCACCGGTGATTATACTGATGCAGGTGGCCCTGCGGTATCGCCAGCAGCCGATTGTTCAGCATGTCGTACGAGGCCGAGCTGTCGCCGAAGAAGGCTGGCGGCGGCTGCGCCCGCTGAGGACTGCGCTGATTCCGGCGGGTCTGCGGCATCAGCTGGCGGTGCTGGACGGCCTGCCGATTGCCGGCGCGGCTCGGAGCGTAGATGCTGGCCTCGTTGCTCAGGCCGCAGCAGCATTTGCAGCATCGGACGCAGGACGTGCACAGACTGGCCACTACTGTCGATCTGGTGGCAAACATAAAGTACAATATAGGATTCAGAACACTGTGCAGCAGGACCAGCTTCTCCGACACAGTCGGGAACAGGGAGTTGCGCAGAATTCGGCCGTCCGAGTACACGTGCAGCATCAGGGCGAGAAAGTAGGGCAGCCAGCACAATAGGAAGGCGATTACGACACAGAGGCTCATAAATACGGCTTTGATTTTGGCTCGCGACAGCAGCCGACTGCCACCCCAAGCATTCGATTGCTGCTGTTGCTGTTGCAGCAAGTGTACTTGATGCTGCGACGGCTGGCTCTGGCTGGAGCCCATCAACAGCTGAGGATGGTAGTCGCAATGGCAGCCCCGTTCGCTGCCATCGTTGACGCTCGCACCTCCGCTGCCGCTGCTGCTGCCGCCCCTGCCACAGACGCGGTCGATGCAGATACCCCCGCCTCCGCCTTCGCCGCCGTTGTTGACAGCAGGGCAGGAGCCATTCAAGCGGCGTTGAATCTGTGCCGGCATCTGGTTACTGCTCGCTTTCAGGTTCCTCCTCAATGGCGCCATCATAATCATCTGCTGAGTCTGCAACCGGCTCGAGCTGTCCGACCCGACTGTCTCATCCGTGGACTGGACTGGCACTGCGCGAGTTCGCTGCCAGATAGCGTAGACAATCCTGCCGTAGCAGTAGACCATGGCCAGAGTGGGAAACACAACAACCACCAACAGGACATAGAGCAGGTAGATCTTCCTCTGCCAGGGCTCCGAATAGCCTTCGCTCTCGCACCGAGTCAGCGTGTAGTTGCCGGTCGCAGTAACTTTCACAACCGTGGTTTGCTTGAAAATGAACAGCTGCGGCGTCGCAAACACCAGGGCGCAGAGCCAGCAGGCCAGGATTCGGCGGGCCACGCGGGAATCGCGGTGGAACGCGCGGAGAGGCTTCACTATTACCTGAATTAGGGGTGGAATTAGGGATGCGACCATGTTCAAATGCAAGGCTTCAGATCTATCTACCCGAATAACTTTGGTAGGGCGCAAGGTCTGACAGAATTCAAGCAGTCAGAGCTCGCAAATCACAAAGCTAATTGGAATGCCCGAGACAGCAACGAGCTAAGTTGGGTGAGCCAAGAACATGGAATAGGGTTTGGGAGGTGTGTTGCGAGCATTGATCTTCCATGTGTCTGTCGCTTTGCCACATCGA
>NIVC01003672.1:96901-106663 GCA_002269645.1 Macrostomum lignano
TCAAGCGCGTTTCTACACATTTCTATCCGTAATAGCATAGGGGGCTGTAGCCTAGTGGTTGGAGCGTCGGGCTCACGACTTGAAGGTCGGGGGTTCTAACAATTTGTGTCCTTGAGCAAGACACTTAACTCTGCATTGCTTCAGTTCACCCAGCTGTAAAATGGGTGCCAGTATTAGCTGGGGTAATTGAGGCTGTGTGTGGCGACCCCCCAGTCCTTGGACTGAACAGCCGTACGCAGCCTTCAATAGCTGCGGCTGAGCTGTCGGTTGCACATCTGCCCATTAGGGCAGGTGTTTTCAACAATTAGTATTATTATAATTACCCATCATGTACTGGTTTTTGACAATCTGCCCCTGATCAGCCCTTTGTGTGATGTACTGTTGACCCCGATCACGGCCCATGTGTGATTAAAACACACGCGCTGAGAAAGCAAAACAGCAACCTATGCTGCTTCTCTCCATTATATTTTTTAAAACTAAGACAGTAACTTACCAGTTGTCCATCGATTGTTATCGGATATTAATATTATTTTTTTGTTTATAATGGCAGCGATTTTTCTGTATTGCAATCTTATCTGTAGCAACGCGAGTCAATATTGATCTGCATTGTCCTATCTGCTAATATTAGCTTTGGCTGGTATCTCTGGGCGCTTAAAGTCTAACACTGGGTTCCCATGACGCATATCCCATGCTAGGATTGGCGAGGGATAAAATGGGAGAAAGGGGAACTGGGGTAGGCTACGGCCTGAGGGCCAATGAATGACAGTTGACTTTCCTACGCTCCTATACAGAGCTTCTGGACCTGGTAGTGGAAATGCTGCAACAATCAGTCATCTGGGATTTAATTTTTTGCCAAACCCATTCATTGTTTTGAGAAAGCTTTAAAATATTGGCCGTTAGAATAAATCATTTTAAATTGAAGGCATAAATTCAATTAACAAATTAGCTACCTGTAGAAAAATGAACAATTGTAAGCCATGGGGCTGTCCTGCCCCACTCACATTCGAGCGATTCACACTCACGAAGGCCAACCTCCTAAGGCTCACAGAGTGTACATGCCTGACCAGGGGCGTCGCCATGGATTTTATGGTGGGGGGGGGGGGGGGTGGACAAAGCCTAGAATTTTTCATGCACATGTACATGACTAAAATTTCTACATGTACATTATTTTCAGAATTGGTGTCGTCAGCGCTCATTTTAGCGCCGCAGGCACTCATTTAACTCACAGTAAGATAAGTATTCTATATTATACATTTAGTATAGGTGGACTAGCGCACAACCCCCCTTGGGGGTGGGCCTGAATGCATTTATAAGGCAATCATTTTGGCGCCACAGGCCACTCATTTTAGCGCTGCAGGCACTCATTTTGGCGCCACAGGTGGTATGTTTTGTCGCCCTGAAGCAAAATGATTGACTTCCATAATGGGTCACAAGGAGGGGTGGGGGGACCAAGCATTAGCCTGTCTCCCCTGCCCCCCCCCCCCGGTGGTGACGCCCCTGTGCCTGACGATTAGAAAGTCAGGACCGCTGGACACCGCTGTTGCTCAAGGCGTTACGCCAGGATGCCAAGATGACTTTTGAGTGACGCCACTTGCGACACGCGACGCAGAATTTGGCTGGGTGAGGAGGGATTGGGAAGAGCGGAGGGCGAAGACTGGATGGATTGAAGCTTCCGCCCGGTTTTCATTGTTTCTTTTTTCAAGCATTTTTAATATCGAAATGGTTGGCCAGTTGGCAGATGCTGGTCGAAAGACACTGCTCACTGAGGCAAAGGGTGGTGAAATTTCAGTGTTGCTGAGTATATATACGCATGTTTACAGAAAAAAAATTGCACCTTCGACTGCAAATCTAATTAAAAAGAAAATGAATACATAAACTATGTATACTATGTAAACTATATAAACCAAATGTTATTAAAGCTCACTTAGAATACGCAGCAAAGTTCATAAGAACTTTATATAAATGGTTAACGATGGGAAAACTCAACGAGAAGAGAGTGTCACATACAGGGCCTATTTTTGACTAGCTATCTTGTTACAGTCGAGTTCCGAGGCAGCATACAGCATGCCGCCGCCTTTAATAATAGATTCCCTGTCAACAAGCTCCTACTCAGCAAGCGCGCCATGATTTTAGTAAAGCCCACGAGACAGTTGCCATGGCCTTAGCCACTCTGTCTGCTCGATGCCCAATCAATTCAGGGATTAGTTTCTGGGACAAGCCTCAACCCCGCAAGGAATTGAGCTCATAGAGAATTCCTCTAAGCCAACACCCTGCTGTGGCAAGCGGACACTAAATTTGCTCTCAAACATTTTCACTGAAGCTAACATTTGCTATGCTCCAGACAACTTCTCAGAACTTAATTAAAATTGAGTCTAGACTTGTTGAATTAGAAATTTCCAAGCAATCGCTAAAGCAAAATCTCAAAAACAGAAGTTCGTCACGTCAAAGCGATGCTAAATTTAAAATAATCGGGATTCGACTGCATAAAAATGGCTAAAATTGGCAAATCTTGCAATGCTGTTATGCGTACATAAGCAAAAGTACATCCACGCTGCGAGGAAAGACGCAGAACCTGACACTGTCTTTTTGTCTGAAAATGATTTTTCCTTGCTGCCAACCTCGTCTCGGATCTCCGGCAGGAAGCGTCGTCTCCCTTCCTAGTAGCGGATTTAGCCGAGGACTTTATAAGCTATCTGTATCAATGATTCCGCATAGATTTCTGAGAGGTTATCAAATTCGATTTAGTCAACGTAACGCTTTTGGCGGCTACATCGTCACGTGATTAGCATGACAGCTTCAGGCGGAATTTCAACTCGAACACAGAGGGCATTTTTCTCCAAGCAGTGTTCTACAAATAAAAGTGCATTGAGAATAAATTACTGCGATATTAGATATAGTTAAAATAGGGCCTATAGGGTCACCTGGGTATGAGAGAACACGGTTGGCCTAGCAACTATTCTGGCGGAACAGATAACAAGTAAATCATGTATTGATTTTTGGGGTTATTCCTGACGACTCTCCCATAGCAGCCTTGGGGATTTACATTCACTCGCCGGACAAAATCAAGCACTCAGAAATGTGTTAGGTACGGGTAACGATTTAGTTAATCAGTGCAGAAAAATGCACACAGCTTTTAGGCTAAGAGGCATTCTTTTCTGTTGCTACAGAAAAGCCTTTGGGGTAACAGCTGTGAATCTAAGCCGGCGGATATTTCACACTTTCTAACTGCGAGCTCAGAGAGCGGTGGCGACTGCTTACCGGTACGATTTTGAAGACTCGTCACGGTTTCATGTATCCATTCTCTCTCTCTCTCTCTCTCTGAACCCGATTCGATGGCGCTATGCTTCCCTTCTCAAATAATCAGTCTCTCCGCTCCCCATCAATTCCTGAATCTGCTTCTCCGCTAGCCATCAATCCTTGAATTTGCCTCTCCGCTCCCCATCAATCCTTGCATCTGCCTCTCCGCTCCCATCAACCCCTGAATCTACCTCTCCGCTCCCCATCAATCCTTGAATCTGCCTCTCCGGTCCCCATCAATCCTTGCATCTGCCTCTCCGCTCCCATCAATCCTTGAATCTGCCTCTCCGCTCCCTTGAATCTGCCTCTCCGCTCCCCATCAATCCTTGAACCTACCTCTCCGCTCCCTTGAATCTGCCTCTCCGCTCCCTTGAACCTGCTTCTCCGCTCCCTTGAATCTGCCTCTCCGCTCCCTTGAACCTGCTTCTCCGCTCCCCATCAATCCTTGAACCTGCCTCTCCGCTCCCTTGAATCTGCCTCTCCGCTCCCTTGAACCTGCCTCTCCGCTCCCCATCAATCCTTGCATCTGCCTCTCCGCTCCCCATCAACCCTTGAATCTGCCTCTCCACTCCCTTGAATCTGCCTCTCCGCTCCCTTGAATCTGCCTCTCCGCTCCACGTCAAACTTTAAATCCACCTATACTAAATCTCTAATCTACTGTCTTTTTTGTGTGCAATGCTAGGAAACTAAAGGAGAGCGAGAGGGTTTAAGAGAGAAGGTGGGCATTCTAAGATGACTCATTTTTATAGGAAAAATGAAAAAATTTACTGCGAAGAAAAACGGTCAACTCTCGAACCCCTCTGACCGAAAGTAAATTAAAAACCCGCTATCTGACTCGCTGATTCCGGTTGATGTCATCTCATGCGGATAATAAATAAATTCTGAAGCTATGTAGAGAATTTTCTATACTAAACAGAACCAGTGAGTACTTTTAGATACATAAATACAAGGTGCTGCTTTTTGAGTGTTGCATTCGGATTGTACCCAAAAACCCTAAAACTCGAATACCTGAATACCCGAATACCCGAATGCCCGAACACCCAAATATCCGAATACCCAAATACCGAATGCAGAAATAACCGAATACCCGAATACCCAAATACCCGAATACCCGAATACCCGAATACCCGAATAACCGAATACCCGAATACCCGAGCACCTAAATACCCGAATACCCGAATGCCCGAACACCTAAATACCCGAATACTCAAATACCCGAATACCCGAATACCCGAATACCCGAATACCCGAATACCCGAATACCCAAATACTCAAATACCCGAATACCCGAATACCCGAATACCCGAATACCCGAACACCTAAATACCCGAATACCCGAATACCCGAATACCCGAATACCCGAATACCCGAATACCCGAATACCCGAATACCCGAATGCCCGAATACCCGAATACCCGATTACCCGAATACCCGAATACCCGAATACCCGAATACCCGAATACCCGAATACCCGAATACCCTGAATTTTTAGACCCGAAATTTTCTGAATCCTGATTTCGCCGAGTTTTTCGAAACCCAGATTCTCTATTTTCGAAATCTTAACTATAAATAGTAGGGCGTCGGTTACTTTACCTTTACGAGGGCGGCTTCCCACAATCTCTAATCAATCAATAGTCCCATCAGCTAGCTTGCAGTAGGACAGGTGCAAGCTCCCATATGAAATCCTTTTATTAAATAAGACTCTCCTTTCACGCACAAATGCCCGTCGTTGCTTTCAAAAGAGATCCGACAGAACGCAAGCAAGTTTCTAAATACTATACGCTCGTGTTTCTTGGAAGTTTTGTCGACCGGGAAAGGCAATAAAATCCAAGAGAGAGAGAGAGAGAGAGAGAGAGAGAGAGAGAGAGAGAGAGAGAGAGAGAGAGAGCGTGGGAATGCGCGAGATGCAACGCCGGTGCCCTTGACTTGACCAACGGAAGATAGAATAAACAGAAGAGAAACTTCAGCTTCTCCCTCTCTTTGATTTGATTTTTCCTGCATATTTGTATGCATTTGCCTCACGCGGGGACCATGGACAGCGAAACTATAATTGTACAGCAACGCTCAAAATGTACAGTTTGGGTTTACTCAACGGGTGCGGAGAAGATCTGCTTTCTTTGCACAGCGTTGAATGGGGTTTCGCCATAGACAAAATCTGTATAGAAAAATCTGCTCTGGTCGGCAACCTTTTTTACCTTAAGTGCCAGGTAGACAGAGGAATTTGGAGAGGAGAGGGGAGGCGAGAGAAGGGCGAGAAGGGGAGATAAAAGAGAAGTGATTACGAGCTATTAGAGAAGAGAGCTAAGAAGAGACTCAAGCCTTGACCGGGGCCGGATTGTTATTGTGAAGTTTCAAAGGACCCGAGGTGGAATACGAATCTCCCTAGGGTGAGATGTTGTGAATTTAGACCAAAAAAAACTTTGGAAACCTGCCTCCAGTGAAATTTGCACGAACTGCTATAGTGTAGCACCCTTCTGCCTCAGCTGTCCATGGCATGGATGTCCTTGGTAGGTTTTACTATTTTCGATCCTTGCCATCGTTCCCAATCCGGCTGAAGCTGGTGCGATGTTTCCCCCTAAGGCGCGAACTTTGAATGATGAATTTCGATAAGAAAAACCATCCCCCAGTCTTCCCCAGCAGTTTTGGTTCCTTAAAGTGCAAATAATATTGAATGCCTCTTCCACACACTGGGCAATAGAGAGAGATGGGGTTACTTTAATTTGGTTCCCAGGATAGTGACGTAGTCAGGCCCAGTCGAGTCATGTGATTTGACCGGGCGGCCTCTGCCCAGCTGCTTTTGTTCCCTTTGACAACTAAGCGCGGAGCAATGCCCGGTGTTACTAGCTCGCATTGTCCCGACCCGACTGAGGGCGAATCCCTTTTTCTGTCTTTATATTGTTGCTTCAAAGGAAATACTATCTTCTGCTTTTTGCCTTTTTTATCTCCTTGACTAGCTGAATCAGAAGGTATGCAAGAATCGTGTAACTAACATCGTACCCTCGTTCTCAATGCAAAAGTAGTTTTTTTACCAAGTTGAAGCAGTGAACTTGATAATTCTGATCAAATTCTGAGACAGTCTATGAGAGAAGTTGCTGCTGGCATCCTTGATCTTTGTGCTGATGTCTATGGCCGAGTTATCAACTTGTCTATGGGCCAATCATTGCAGGATCGAGAATGGGGAAAGACGACTGGTGAAAAGATCTCGATATAAAGAGAACCAGGGGTGACATTGTACCCAGATCTATCACTGAGGTTCGCGTTGCTTTGAAGCAACGGGGAGCAGCGGCGAGGACAAAATTTGCTGTGACTCGATTTGTTAAAGAGAAGTCCACCGTAACGTTAAGGGAGATGAAGGAGAAGCTGGAAGCCGAACTTCTAGGCAATCAGCCATCGCCTAGGCAATTTTCATCTTTTGATACCAGGGTATGTCTTGATTTTCTTATAGTTCAGGGATCGGCAAACTTTTTTACCTCAAGGGTCAGATAGAGAATCTAGTGGCATGACTGCAGGCCAGGGGAGGGGAGAGAGGAGAGGGTCAAATGGAATAGAGAAAATAGGAGAAAGGAGAGGCGAAGGAATAATGGAGAGGAGAGGATGAAGAGAGTATTGGAGAGGAGAAGAGGAGAGGAGAGGAGAGGAGAGGAGAGGAGAGGAGAGGAGAGGAGAGGAGAGGAGAGGAGAGGAGAGGAGAGGAGAGGAGAGGAGAGAGAGAGGAGAGGAGAGGAGAGGAGAGGAGAGGAGAGGAGAGGAGAGGAGAGGAGAGAGAGGAGAGGAGAGGAGAGGAGAGGAGAGAGAGGAGAGGAGAGGAGAGGAGAGGAGAGGAGAGGAGAGGAGAGGAGAGGAGAGGAGAGGAGAGGAGAGGAGAGGAGAGGAGAGGAGAGGAGAGGAGAGGAGAGGAGAGGAGAGGAGAGGAGAGGAGAGGAGAGGAGAGGAGAGGAGAGGAGAGGAGAGGAGAGGAGAGGAGAGAGAGAGAGGAGAGAGAGAGAGAGAGAGAGAGAGAGAGAGAGAGAGAGAGAGAGAGCTTGACTTGACCAACGGAAGATAGAATAAACAGAAGAGAAACTTCAGCTTCTCTCTCTCTCTATTTGATTTGATTTTTCCTGCATATTTGTATGCATTTGCCTCACGCAGGGACCATGGACAGCTAAACTAGAAGTGTACAGCAACGCTCAAAATGTACAGTTTGCGTTTACTCAACGGATGCGGAGAAGATCTGCTTTCTTTGCACAGCGTTGAATGGGGTTTCGCCATAGACAAAATCTGTATAGGAAAATCTGCTCTGGTCGGCAACCTTTTTTACCTTAAGTGCCAGGTAGACAGAGGAATTTGGAGAGGGAGGGAGGCGAGAGAAGGGCGAGAAGGGAGATAAAAGAGAGAGAGAGAGAGAGAGAGAGAGGAGAGAGAGAGAGAGAGAGAGAGAGAGAGAGAGAGAGAGAGAGCTGAGAACAGACACAACCTTGCGTTAGAGAGCGAGCGAGCGGCTATTGTGAAGTTTCAAAGGACCTTGAAGGCCGGACAGACAGGCTTACACGCGTACATCATTGCAGGATCGAGAACGGCGAGAGAGAGACTACTGGCGAAAGACCTCGATATAAAGAGAACCAAGGCCGACATCGAACACAGATCTGTCACTGAAGTTTGCGTTGCTTTGAAACATTAAGGGAGGGTGGGGGCATTAACGTTAAGGGAGATGAAGGAGAAACTGGAAGCCGAACTTTTAGGCAATGAGCCGTCGCCTGGACTGCCCACTGTACATCAGGGGTTTGGCAAACTTTTTGACGTCAAAGGTCAGATAAAAAAATCTAGTGGTATGACTGCGGGCCAGGGGAGGGAGAGAGGAAGGGGCCAGAGGGAATAGAGAAGAGATAATAGAGATAGGAGAAAGGAGAGACGAAGGAATAAATGGAGAACAGAGGAGAAGAAGAGAGGAGAGGAGAGAGAAAAGAGGAGAGGAGAAATTTGTTACAATTTGCCGTTCGGAAGACCGTGTTGCTAAAACTGGCTCCCTTTGCCAAATTTGAATGCACACTTGAACTGATTCTGCATAGTTGGCCATAAACATATTGCCGCAAGGTTAAGCTTTGCCTATGGGCTTGCCAAAAATGAAGACACTTTGCCAAAGATCGAAATAGTATTTATCAACATGGCTGACCAAAGCAACACTGACGTGTGGGGACAGGATGCTACCATTCTGAAAACTGAGTTTTCTTCTTAATCTTCTTCAACATCGTTTCCGTCAGAGTTATCATTATCAGCTCCCGGTGCAGGTGCACTGCACTCGCATGGAGGTCGCTTTTTCATAGATTTGACTGAACATGAAAAAATGAGAAGTCAACTGGCTACTAAGCCATCGATAAGCAGCTCAAGGAAAGTTCGCTCAGCTGATTTAAATCCATTCTAGACTATCAGTGTCATTAACTCGCTTCACTGCTCATCGAAGGTTCATTTTAAGCGAAAGAAATAAACTTGATCTGAAATCTGGAATCCTTGATAGGGTCTGTCCTTGAAGTCAAAGAGAGCTAAATTTTAAACCGCGAGCTTTTTATAGAATATTGCAATAACTCCCAGGTGAAGAACTGCTGGATCTCCCTGCGGAAAAAGTTCCATCTTATTTTTCTCTCAAGCACCCCGGCGATTCCCCCATTCTCTAAAATCCAATCTCTTTTTTCCCAGTGCGCCTGCTTGTCGCTCGACGCGCCCAATCCGATGGTTATCTGACTGATTGTGAGAATGCGGGGGTGGGACTCGAATGACTCGGATAGCCAGAAAATAATTGGGGGCACCGAGTATCCTGCAATGCCTATATAGACTTACACTGAGTAAAAAATCTTGCACGATATCTTCTTCATCAACCATGGGAGAATTATGAGTTATAAGGGTAAACTTTTTACTTCGCTAGAGAGCAATCAAGCAGCAAGCCTGATGTCCTTTGCAACATTTTCACAAGATTTATTGGTGATTTAGGACTTTCTGGTTGGCTGATAGATAAAGTAAATAGATAGATAGATAGATAAATAGATAGATAGATAGATAGATAGATAGATAGATAGATAGATAGATAGATAATAGATAGATAAAATAGATAGATAGATAGATAGATAGATAATAGTAGATAGATAGATAGATAGATAGATAGATAGATAGATAGATAAATTAGATAGATAGATAGCATAGATAGATAGATAGATAGATAAATAGATAGATAGATAGATAGATAGCTAGATAGATAGATAGATAGATAGATGATAGATAGATAGATAGATAGATAGATTAGATAGATAGATAGATAGATAGATAGATAGATAGATAGATAGAGATAGTAGTAATAGATAGATAATAGATAGATAGATAGATAATAGATAGATAGATACCAGGTAGATAGATAGATAGATAGATAGATAGATAGATAGATAGATAGATAGATAGATAGATAGATAGTAATAGATAGATAGATAGATAGATAGA
>NIVC01003673.1:0-45400 GCA_002269645.1 Macrostomum lignano
CCTGGAGCTGGTACAGCCGGTCCGCCCACAGTCTTCAACTCCAACGCACTGGACCAGATAACACATGCGTAGGTAATACTGGGTCGAATGATGCCAGTGTAGATCCACCTGACCGTCTTGGGAGATTGTCCCCAGGTAGGCCCAACGTGCTTGGTTAAGTCCAACGCAGATCGTGAGTGAGCGTCACACCTAGATATTTTGTTTCCTTGACTAGGGGATGTCCTTACCATAGATGGTGAGGTTCCGCATGCTCCACTTCCGCTTCCTGGTGAAGATAATGGCCATCGTCTTAGCAGTGCTAATGGTTAGGCCGTGCCGGGTAGCCCAGGCTTGCGCCTTATCGGCGGAGCCGTGCCATTTCAGTGGTTTTAAGGTAACCTTTTTACAACTGGTGAACTGAAGCAATGCAGAGTTAAGTATCTTGCTCAAGGACACAAATTGTGGGTAGAGACCGAGTGGGTCGAGAATTGAATCCCCAACCTTTCAGTCGTGAGTCCGAAGCTCTAACCACACTATAGGCTGCGACCCCACTAGCTTCAAGGCCAAGCGCTCTCCTATTAATGATGAAGTGGAAGCAGAACCGAAAACTGTCGACATTGATTATATAGTCACGCAAGAATTCAACGAGCGGCCCATCTAGAGATAATTAGCATTTAACAATACATCGTATTTTTGGCTTCATGAAGTGAAAAAATAGCTAATGTTTTTTCAGACAGCTTTAATAACATAAGTTTGGAATCAATATACACTTGCAAAAATACGTACATTTATGTATACGCAATCAATGTTTTTCCTGCCTACCCTGAGCTTTAGCGCGGCTCTTCAAGTGAACACTTAAAAGGAAAAGAGCTGAAAAATGAGAAAAGGGAGGTTGCTGAAGTGTACCGAGCGGGAAGTGCTACCCTTCTTGGGAAACTAGGAAAAATTAGTCAAGAACCAGAGAGTTTTGCCCAATTGACGCCTAAACACCACCTGTCGGCACTCTGTGGCTGTTTTTACGTGTATACATCGGAGTTGTCTATTTTATCGCGTTGTGTCAAGCGCTTTAATTGTTTGTGCCGCCTTCTGAGTCAGGTTTACCCCACCTCTACAGAAGAGTAGGAAATGAAGCCGCTTTCCATCTCCGTGTCAGCTTCTCAACTTCCTAGCCAAGTAGCTCCTACTCTCGATCTTTCTCCCAAAGCCACTCGACTCATCCCGTCACCCTTAGTTACTGGTCCAACAACTCAAGCTAAAGTAACTTCTGTAGAAAATATTTCTTTTGTTTTTATTCCCAAGTTAGTCCCAGCCGCTGTCAAAAATAGGAACAGGAAACATAAAGCAGGCGTGCATCTTCAGACAGCAAATGCAGCGCTTGAGAAAGGCTGGCTTATTGATTCGCTGAGAGGGTTGCGTCTTCATTGTGGTCCAAGCATTTTGACTATTTAGCTGACGCCTCTCACGGAAATATGGACGCCACTCTCTCAAGGAGGAGGAGAAACTTTTCAATTGGGTATAAAAAAGTAAATTTAACAGCAAGAGACGAAACAGATAAGATTACGAAAAATCTTAAAATTTTTATTCCATTCCGAACTACTCGTAGAACTTTTTTAGCTGAAATGATTTCGCAACTAATAATACTTTGCCTGCTCTCCACCGGTAAGATACCTAATCCATTCCGCAACTCACTTTGACCCAAATATCCCTGAACTCCCAATTAATTTGCTGATTTCAGCCACCTGCGTGACTGCCAGCCAAGCTCCTGAGCAAGAGTACTACCTGGTCGATGAGCCCGTTACCATCAACGCCTCGGTGAGCAGCGAAGTGATCAATGTGACGGGGTGGCTTCCGAGATCGACTGCGTGACGAGGTGCCTGTCGAGAGGCTGCTCAGTGGCGGTGGCTCACGAGAGCATCGGGCTCTGCCAAATGGCCATGGTGTACGAAGGCCACTCGTCCGGGAGTCGCGTGCAGAGGCTGCTGGGCTCGGAGGCCGGAGCCAGGGTCTGGACGTTCGACGCACCGCTAATTCACCTAAACTTCAGCATTGAGTTTCTCAGTAAGGACTT
Source organism: Macrostomum lignano (assembly GCA_002269645.1). NCBI lineage: Eukaryota > Metazoa > Platyhelminthes > Macrostomidae > Macrostomum > Macrostomum lignano. The sequence goes on from NIVC01003673.1 coordinate 2,048, forward strand.
CTGCAAAATTCCAAAGTTTCGTTAGATCTGCGAATATTTATCTCTCTATGCTAAACTCCATCTTCCAGACTCCAGCACCGGTAGAAACGGCACCATCCAGCAGCTGCTGATCGACACCACCCACTGCTACCGGATTGAAGCTGCCGGTGCCAGCGGGAGTCCGGGGCTCGACAACCGAGCGGTCGAGGAGCTGTCATGGCAGGCAACTTCAGCCTGACTGCCGGCACCCTGCTGACCATTGTTGTCGGACAGCAGGGGGCCCCGCTAGCGGTGATGGCGGCGGAGGTGGCGGCGGAGGCAGCTTTGTGTACACTGTCAACGCCTCTGGCAACCCGCTGCTGCTGCTAGCTGCTGGCGGAGGCGGCGGTGGCTGCTACTATGACGCTGGTAAGTGCCAGAGCAGGGTCTCGTCTGACTGCTGAATCACCTGTTTGAGATGAGAGCCTTCATGCGAACGCGAGCATTGGTTATCAAAGAAGAATGAAGCGGATTAAAAAAAATTAAAGAGATAATTAACAATTATTTTCTTGATTAGGACTCATTATTTGACATCATCAGGGTTGAATTATTTAACGAACGAGTGACTGAGCAAATTTAAAGTATGTACAGCTAGAGGAGAATGAGCAAAAGCAATGACTATGGCCCTAACCTTTGATTGATGGATTGGTTGATTGATTGATTGACTTATTGATTGATTGGTTATTTACAAGCTTACTACTTACTATTAGTAGTCAGTTATCAAAGTTAAAGCTCCTGTCGTGTTTCAAAATTCAGGTGCTGATGGCTCAGGAGACGAAAGAGGCACGAACTCAGTTGCTGGGATTCTGATTACTCTGGCTACGGCGGCAGCAACGGTCAGGCGGGCTTCAGCAATTCTGATAATAATGACGAAGACTACTACCCGGCGGCTGCGGCGCCGGCTGGTTTGGCAAGAATACCAACGCTAAAGCCACGCAGCACGACGGCGACCACGGTGGAAGCTTGGCTGACGGCTGGGTCGGCGGAGCCGTTAACACCAACTATAACGGCGGAACCGGAGGGTTCGGAGGCGGCGGCGGTGGCGGCAGCACCCCCACGAACGACAATGGCGGCGGCGGAGGCGGCGGCTTCAGCGGTGGCGGCGCCGCTGGCAATCACGGTGGCGGAGGCGGCGGCTCCTTCTGCGGCGGCCGCGGCTGCGCCGCCATCAGCGGCGGCAACACCGGCAGCGACCAGGGCTTCGTCAAGGTGCAGTCGGTCCTGGATTGCGATTGAACAGTTTTGATGATAAAACAACTTTGGTTGAGAATTCGAACGTTTTTGTCAATGTTATTTACCAGCCTAAGTAAGATTTCTAGTTAGTTAGAGGCAGGCGGTTGTGTGTAGCCTGGCGCACTTTAGGCGCGACATTGGCACACAACCGGCGAGAGCCATTACTGGCGCCCATTCCGCCGAATCCCCTGAGCAGGCACACAAGCCCGCGGATACGTACGCAGTCATACGCACAGGCACACACTCACACAGGAGTTTACAGCGGCCCTGACTTTATTTATCGTTAGGCATGTACACTTCACTGTGCCTTGGGGGTTGGGCCTCAAAGACGTTAATTTCAGGAGCAGAGCCAAGCCGAGATTCCAATTCAGCCCCAAATTAATGTGACTGCACTTGGTATCGAGCCTGGGCTGCTGGCACATCAGAGCGCCACGTTGGACCGCTGGGCTTCAGCCCCCTACCCGTGACCTGACACAACAATTCTATATAGCACATGCATACGGTTATTATTACTACTAGTACATTTTCTTCTTCGTAAACATCATGTACTTTCTGCTAGAAATTGCCTTCATAGTTGCTCCTGTTCTTTTTGCTTTTTTTGCTGTATTTTTCTTTCACAAAGTAAAAAAGGTTTTTCAATCTGTGATATTTAATTTGGGCCCTTTGGGCCAGTAAGCAACTTCTCTCGGACCTCCCCATGAGGGTGTAATTCGAATTTGTAATTTTGCTGTTACACCCTATCGCTCAGCGTGGTGATTACGTAATATACGCCCCGCAGTGTAAAGTGGAAGTTGTGCAACATGCAATTAGGGAGATTCAAGAGAAGTTGTTTACTTGTGCAAGTTTTAAATGTTGCCATTTCTCTAAGCTCTGCATCATTAACAACCCGATTTGTTCGATTTCGATCGCAGCTTGTGCACTATGCAGTTCTTTATAACAAATAAACATTGCACAAAAGAATTTTAACACCTGATTCTTATTGTTATTTGAAAATCGTTGTACACGCCGCAGAGGTGTTCCATTTTAATTATTTAAGCTAAAGTTAAATGTTTGCGGTTAACAATCTTCTCTGTCAAGTAATGTCGCCATGGGCCATACTACCGAACATCGGTTAAGGAAGCAACTTCTTCGGTTCTAGGAAAGTCTGTTTCTCAAAAAACCTGTGCTTAATGTGCTTAAAAAGCAGTACAGAAGTGTTTTGAGTGAGTATTGTCAGCTCAACTAAAAGGGTCTGAAAGTCAGCAGAAAATTGAAAGGGGAGGAGAGAAGCCTCCTACCCTGCTGACGCTGAGCACCTGTCCTCCTGCCCCTCTCGTCCATTTAGTTGCCAAGTGCCTTTGTTGCCAAGGCGATCTTCTAAGTTATTAACCCGGCCCCCGCCAAAAGAGGAGGAAGATGCTTCTAACTTCTCAACACCCAACAAGAGTTTCTACTCCTGATCATTGTTCTTTGCTCAGCAAGACTCGCCTGCCGCCTTACTGGTCTTTGCTTTTGTTTTAAGAGGCTCCCAAATTCACTGGCAAAAACTGAGACAAAAGCTGAAAGCTGCCAGGGAAGCCTGACAGGATTGAGAGGCTGGCGTATTGACCGAAGGGTAAAAATAGCGATGAAGAGGTTGTTTACCTGCCTTCCTTGTGGTATACTTAGGCTATTTAGCAAAATTCTCGCACCACAGAAATTGTGAGGCTCTCCTAATAAGCAGGGGTTCAAGTCTTTTTTCAAGGCGATACAAATCAAGACTAACCCTGATTTTATAATATTCAATCCTAGTTTTCTTTACTGAAATGATTTCGCAAATAGTACTACTTAGCCTGCTCTCCACCGGTAAGATACCTAATCCATTCCGCAACTCACTTTGACCCAAATATCCCTGAACTCCCAATTAATTTGCTGATTTCAGCCACCTGCGTGACTGCCAGCCAAGCTCCTGAGCAAGAGTACTACCTGGTCGATGAGCCCGTTACCATCAACGCCTCGGTGAGCAGCGAAGTGATCAATGTGACCGGGGTGGCTTCCGAGATCGACTGCGTGACGAGGTGCCTGTCGAGAGGCTGCTCGGTGGCGGTGGCTCACGAGAGCATCGGGCTCTGCCAGATGGCCATGGTGTACGAAGGCCACTCGTCCGGTATTCGCGTGCAGAGGCTGCTGGGCTCGGAGGCCGGAGCCAGGGTCTGGACGTTCGACAAGATAAGCTCGGGACCTCGGGACAACAGGACTTTTATAAGTGAGCATTTATTTCTACTCTTTCACTTCGGCTTGTCTGGAAAGTCGAGAAAATGTGTGAAGCAAGCAAGAAAGAAGCAAGCTGTTGACATGGTGGACAAAGCTCAAGATCCTGACTTTATCGCCAGCCAAAGTAATAAAAGATCGTTGGCACAGTTCCCTAACAGCAGAAGTCGTAAATTTCAGACACCGGAACCGGCCGGACCGGCTCCATCCAGCAGCTGCTGATCAACTCCACCGGGTGCTACCGAATTAAAGCTGCCGGTGCCAGCGGCGGCTCCAGCACAGCCAAATCAGGCGGTCGCGGAGCCGCCATCGCTGGCACCTTCAGCCTGACAGCCGGTATCCTGCTGACCATTGCTGTCGGACAGCAGGGCGGTGCTGGTGGATCGCTCAGCTGGGGGGGCTACACAGGAGCTGGCGGAGGCGGAGGCAGCTTCGTGTACACATTTAACACGACTGGTTTGCCAACACTGCTTCTGGCCGCCGGCGGTGGTGGAGGCGCCTGTTACACTACTAATGGTAATGCTTTTAATGCCTGTTAATCCAATACACTAAAAATGTTCTGTCGGTATGTGTGTGATCGGGCCTGACAATGATCAAGGTGGAATGCTGAGGCACATGTAACAAAGCTTCTAGTCTAAGAATTCTTGCTAAAAGGGGCTACTTTTCCTGCTGAATCTCTGACATGAATAACAATAGAGACTATCAAACATGGTTGAATGTTTTTTTAGATTTTTTCTTTAGCTGCCTAAAACACATTGCAGTACGAGACCCCTTGCTACCCCGGCCCTGTCCCCCAGCGACCATGAGAGTGAAATGTAGTATTGTTAGTGGTAAATGTTTCATTCGAATTTAAAGAAGTTGGAAAAACATCGCAATGGGCCCGTCAACTTAAGCCCATAAAGTGGAGCCTGAGTAACATATGTACACAAATGATACGCCATTATTGTCACAATGGCACTAGAAGGAAGCTGGGTGGTTGCACTAAAAAGCGACGAAAATTGGACTACGTAGGTAGAATAAAAAATTAACATAGAATCCGATTTTTCTGAACGAGAAGCTTTATGAATATCAATAGAGCAATAAGAAAGGCGCAAATTATCAAAAGACGAACACTGGATCTGCCTCCTATCAAAAGCAATAACAATTTTTGTGCTGAAAAAATGAAAACTTCCTATCTCCGCTGTGTATTTTTTTCGGAGGAAACCTGCCTTCAAACATTTTTCAAAAACGAGGTTTCCTGTCCTTCCACTTAAGCCGTCCTTGATCCGTAACCGTAGCCGCCACTAGCTAGGCAGGATCTCCGTAGTCGCAATCCGTAACCGAATTAAGTTTTAGGGTCCTTCTGCTTCGGTTGTCCATCAGTGACTCTAATATCTCGTAAATATACCCCTCCATGGTTAATATTTCAGGCGCCGCCGGTTCCGGAGGAACATCCGGTACGGCTTCGATACCCGGTGACACTCCATACTACGGCTACGGAGGAGCGAACGGTCAGCCCGGATCCAACAACCCCGCTGGAAGGAAAACAGACTCTTACGTCGGTGGCTGCGGCGCCGGGTGGCTGGGAAAGGCAGCAAACCCACCAAGTAACATGTACGATGGAGGTCGAGGCGGCAGTCTGGCTGATGGCTGGATTTGTGACAGCGCTGGGACTGCTGGCGGCTTCGGTGGCGGAGGCGGAGGAGCTAATTACCCGATGACGAGTCTCAACGCCGGTGGCGGTGGCGGCGGCTACAGCGGCGGCGGTGCCGGCGTCGCTGGCAATCACGGCGGCGGAGGCGGCGGCTCCTTCTGTGGCGGCAGCGGCTGCGCCGCCAGCAGCGGCGGCAACACCGGCAGCGACCAGGGCTTCGTCAAGGTGTGGCCGATTGATCAATGCAATTAGTGGGGCTTTTTGGGAGAAAAGCTAAAATGATGGCGTATCGAAGGAAACTGGAAGCGAAAATTGCCAAAGCCCTTATAACAAATCATTTTAAAAAGTTTATTTGTTAATTTATTTATAAAATCTCTTTTCGAAGTCATGCAAGATTTTTTGTGGCAGAGTCAACGAAATTTTGAATAACGCTTTTTCTGCTTTTGAATTTTAATGTTACAATCGTTTTAAGGAAATTTTTACAAACTAAGCCTAAATTATCATTATTAAACTTTTCTCTGCCTCCAATTTCACTCGCATGCCCTATTGAATGCTGTAGTGTTCGTTGTCGCCAGAATATTTATATTTTTTTATTCAAAAGGCACCTTTGGCTTTCGCCATTTTTTGTTAAAATCGATTTTTTATTGAAAAATGATTCGTATGCGATAATAGTAGTCCATATATACTTAATTTTCTCTGGTGATAATTTATCTTGTTTATGAAGTTATTTTTCTCAAATGCCGGCACGTCAATCAATGCTTTTATTTTGTACCAGATTCTTAATCTTTTTTTGTTACTCAAGTCCAGCTTATTCTTTTTGTTTATTTATTCTAAACTAAACTTATTGCTTAACTTTTCAACCGTATTTATCCGCTACGACGCGTCTATTTTAATTGAAACAGTTGAAACTCACTACTCGAATATACGAAATATACTACTACCCTTGTCCACGTAGTTTTGCACATTTTTGCATGAAGCACTATCAGCTAGCTACTCAGATACCTATAATGTGCCCGTTGTTTAGTTTTGGAAGTGCAGCGGATAAAGTGAGGTACAAATAACATGCAAGATTGGATCAGCTGATAGACATCGATGCAGTCTGCTGGACACGATAACAATAATAATTATGATTGCACCTACCCTAATTGGGCCAGATGTGCAACCGTTAGACGCAATGCAACCTATTAGACAGAATGCAACCTGTTAGACACAATGCAACCTGTTAGACACAATGCAACCTATTAGACAGAATGCAACCTGTTAGACACAATGAAACCTGTTAGACACAATTAAACCTGTTATACACAATGCAACCTGTTAGACACAATGCAACATATTAGAAACAATGCAACCTGTTAGACACAATGCAACCTGTTAGACACGATGGAATAGATTTTTTGGAGCAGTCGTGGCAGTTGGGTACGATGGCTGACAACCAGGAAAGGGGACCTTAAGCGGCTCAAGGAAGGAACTGGAGTAGCCTCTTCTTGGTGTGTCAGGATACAAACTAAGATCCTGCTTGCTTCTGTAACGGCCTATTATAATGTTGTATAACTACGAGTACATAACTCTTTTAATCATTGTTGCATACATAATTCTTTGTTCTCAAAACTAGCCTTATCTATTAACTCTTGCCTTATCGATTCATATTTGCGCATAAATAGAATCTTAATACTTACCGCCTTTTTCTTGCGTATTTTACGAGTAAACTGCTGACACTTTATTATTAGTATTAGATGTTTATTTTGTTAGAAAATTAGTAACTTCAGCGCGCATCTCTGATAAAAACTTTTCAATAAGAATATTTTTGTTTTAAACTATCCGCCATTTTTAGTAATAAGAGTATAAATACAAGCGTATTAGCCTCTCTAGAAGGCAACTTGTGCTGGCTTGAAATTAGGCCTGGCGCCGAAAGAACAGTTTGTTCTAAAAATAGCCTTGTGTCAGACGTGTTAAACATTCGCCGACACTTATTCAGAAACTTCTACAGACACTTTAGTTTCTGTCGTACGAATCGTAGGAACAAGCATTAAATTTGTTTATTCCTAACAAACTTTCAGTAAAATGCTTTATTTTAAGCTTTTTTTGCTTTATTTTATTAAATATGAATCATGAAATTTGTTATTCTGCATAGATTCTCTTCACGTGAAGAAGAATGTCAAATTTGTCCAGGACACTTCCTAATTCATATTTAATAAAATAAAGCAAAAAAAGCTTAAAATAAAACATTGGCTTTTTTGGCTTAAAAACTGTGGGAGGGTAAGGGAGTGAGACGTCCCTCTGGTAAATAAACCAGATAACACCACAAGATAATTTGCGAATCTTGTCAGATTCACTACCGATTTCCTTGTTTGAGGTGCGAAACTGGTGAAACCACCAGATTCGTCACCAGGTAATTTTTTGTTTTCTTGTTTGACTGTTATCTGGTGAGTTATCTGAATTTCACCAGATAACATGGCCCGAATCTTGCTTAGAAATCAGATTACATGACAAAATTTGCCACCAGATAATTTTTTGTTTTCTTGTGTGATTGAATCTTGTTTGAATCGGAATTTCACATGATAATATGGTGCGAATCTTGTTTGAAAATCAGATAACAGTACAAGATTCGCCACCAGGTAATTTTTTGTTTTCTTGTTTGATTGAATCTTGTTTGAATCGGAATTTCACAGGATAACATGGTGCGAATCTTGTTTGAAAGACAGATAACAGTACAAGATTTAAATCAGGATAACTGTGCTTTATCTAGTCTGTAAGAAACCTGTGTGAATCTGAAATTTACCGGATAAAAGGATGCGAATCTGGTTTGCAAACCAGATAATGGAAAAAGATTTTAATCAAGATGCCTTTGTGTTATCCGGTCTGTAAGAACCCGTTGTACTTTTCACCCATATTTTTTTCAGAATTTCGTGATCCAGGCCTGATTTATTAATTGATTTCCAAATGAAGGCCCGGATCAGCATTTTTAGCCCGGAATAGCCCTTTTTCCGGAAATGTGATCCTGCAAAAGTTCGGGAAAAAGGAAAGCTGTTCCGGCTGCATTTTCCAAAATTTTTCACCTTGAACACTGCTAAATTCTAATTGTAGACCCAAATTTCAGGTTTTCCAAATGAAAATGTTCTGGATGAGATTTCAGGAGTTCAGTCGGAATTCCTCAGTGATCTAGACCAAGTGATTCGGCAAATCCACAGGGATCAGCTCCCATTGACTCGAATCTCTATGAAGTTATGGATAAGACTGGACTTCGCGTCTGTTGTGGCTCAAGGCAGCTGCTATGCTGACCTGCGATGGATAATCAATCCTCGCTTCTGTTGTGGCTCAAGGCAGCTGCTATGCTGACCTGCGATGGATAATCGATCCTCGCTTCTGTTGGGACTCAAGGCAGCTCATAAGCTGACCTGCGATGGATAATCAATCCTCGCGTCTGTTGGGACTCAAGGCAGCTAATATGCTGACCTGCGATGGATAATCAATCCTCGCTTCTGTTGGGACTCAAGGCAGCTAATAAGCTGACCTGCGATGGATAATCAATCCTCGCTTCTGTTGGGACTCAAGGCAGCTCATAAGCTGACCTGCGATGGATAATCAATCCTCGCGTCTGTTGGGACTCAAGGCAGCTCATAAGCTGACCTGCGATGGATAATCAATCCTCGCTTCTGTTGGGACTCAAGGCAGCTGATAAGCTGACCTGCGAGGGGTAAAGTGCCATATATCAGCAAACGCTAGCGCTCGTAATGTGAGGCCGTGCCCACCCTCCCTGCAGGTGATAGCTTTGTTTGCTCCGACAAACTATTGCATTCTTATTGTGCTGGAGAGGTTTGACTCCCAATGGCATGTAGTCTGTCGCGGTTACTTAGTGTATCAGATTACCCTATTATCTGGTGCAGCTGAGTGTCTAGATGGAGCTGTGGCATGGTTCCAAAAGCTCCTACTGGCCCAGTTCTAAGGTAAGCCTTTTTTAAGACAGACGTTCTTCTAGCTCTTGCTAGAGCATGCTCCATTGGGTTGTCTAAAGCGTCTGCAGTGTTGGTGTATGGTCACCAGTGAGTGATAATTGAACCCCGCTTCAACCGATGAATCAAAGTTGAGCAGTTGACTGAAAATGCTGACCTACGAGGGGTAATCAAACCTCGCGTCTGTTGTGGCTCAAGGCAGCGGCTAAGAGTAGTCACTTTTATTTGACTACGCGGGTCAATCTTTCATCCGAGGGGTAATAAAGCCTCGAAATTGCAAGGTGAATTGATCTGCTTTTCGGCGGCTCTGTAGCGTCCGTAATGTGAGGCTGTGCCCATCCTCCGTACAGGTGACAATAGAAAAATTGTTGCGCCCTGATTGTGTGCGAGAGGTTTGACTACCACTGGCATGTCGTCCATCGCACTAGCGACATCTGGAACGCCAAGTCGGTTGGATATTACCTTTGGCATACGGGATTGCGAAGACAATTAGGTAAGAGTTTCCAGCGTAGTCGGCATTTCGTGGACGCAACGAAGCCAGCGCCGCGCGAGCCGGCGCATCAGATGATAGCATTCACCTTGTCTCCGGTCTACGAGCAGCCGATCAACGAAAGCCAGTTGATTCCGGACGACGACTATGCTACGAATGACAATTCTATCGACGCAGCTGACATTACTAGTGAACAGTCTTACAATCTGGCAATGATTGTCGGCGAACCGTCGCTGTCTGTTAGAGCTAGACGATCGAGCGTGTATGTACATTACTGTTTCTTTATAACTGTGTATATTTCGGAGAAACTGCCTTCCATCGCCATCGCCATTTAATTTAACTTTAATAATGCAGAGTCGTTCCATTGCGCCGGCATATAATGCAAGCCCCCGTCAGTGGTCTCATTAATCGCCTTCCGTGCGCGCGACCCGATCTTTCAAACGTCTGGCTCACGCGTCGACTGCCATCAGAGTCGCGTCCGAGTACAGCAGGTCCGACCTGCGACTCAGCACCAGCTCGCAGCAGATCACCAATTCAGTAGTATCAATTAGTAGCCACAGTATAAGTAGGTCTACTTATAACTGGACTGTCGAAACTCATACGTATGCCACGCTGTTCTCCAGAAGTTTTCGTTCCTGTTGAGCTTGTTCCTGTTCCTTGTTTAGTTTGTATAAGGCGCTTACAAAGTACAACCCGCTGTTAAATATAGAGATGCTACTCATAAAATCTTGAATCACCAACTTCTTATACGCATCTTTACTGCGAAATTTGATGTCAATGCCTTCCGGCTTCTTTCGCATGGATTACCCGACTGTTACCTGCTCAGCGAATCCTTTTTGCCAGACAGGATAACAAACAAGATAACAAACAGGATAACACGATGTTTCCCTGCAGGATTCGCATGAATTACCCGACTGTTACCTGGTCAGCGAATCCTGTTTGCCAGACAGGATAACAAACAAGATAACACGATGTTTCCCTGCAGGATTCGCACGAATTACCCGGCTGTTACCTGGGCAGCAAATCCTTTTTGAATCTTGTGATGAGGACGCACTTTTTCCCAAATCCCGCGCTAGCACATGGGCTCTAAACTTACTAGCCTACTAACAGTGGGCACTGGGCATTTTTATCCTTTTTCTGCGAATTTTCATGGAATCTATACTAGATATAATGTCTGGCCATACTAGTAGTCATAATAACATAGGCATTGCTTTTGGGTCATAAATCATCGCTTTCGAAGCTGGTCTGACAGCCACCTGCGCCTCACTCAGTGTTGAGGCGGGCGCCAGATGGTCTGAGAGGATGCGGGCGGTAGCTTTTTTCTCATCATCTTGACAGGCCAACAAGATTTATGAGGTCAGAGCCTATTGTTCGGATTCACTCAAGCGTGTGACAGCTTTGACAGCTATGCGTTTTACCCCTAAAAGTACCTTGGGATTAGCGATTAGCGATTTCTCTTCATTATCTTCACTTTCTATTTAATAAGAGCTTTCTAATGTATATTTTTTCATTAATTTCTGTCAATCCTACGCGAAAGGTCATAAATCATTTTGTTGCGATTTTGAGTGATTTATGGCCGCACCTGTCATCTTTTTACGACCCTGTGGGAACTGATAGGATCTCTCGGTCACGTGATTCTGGGTAGCAACAAGCTTAGCCAATCAGAAAATTCGGCGCTCATTTTAACAAAACGGCTCAGCCAATCAGAATCGACGTGTTCCATTATAACAAACTGCGGTCCAGTTGGCGGCTATTTAAACCGGAGTTTCTGGCCCGCTCGGAGGCATCTCTTGCTCGGGCCCAGCACGCAACTTCTGGTTCCCGGAGCGCGACCGTCGTTTCTTGATCCCCGGATTGCGACTTTCCCCCATCATCATCAAGGACGAATCCCCCGGTCGTCAGCAGCGAACATCAAGCGAAGATCATCACCTGCTAGCTATCAGCGAAGATTGTGTCAGCATCATCCCGAGTCTACGGCTACAGAGCATCGAGCCGATTCGGTCACTGTGGATTACCTGGTCTCCGGCTGTTGAGTTTCTGATTGGTTGGGTGAGAGGCTACATAGACTTGCTTGATTGGGTGATCCCTTATCTGTCCCCTGTTGCAGTAGCTGAATTAGGCGCACACTTTTGCTCATTTTGTTCAGTAGTGCTGTTGCTGAGGCAGAAATCATTCAATAATACTGCTAGTAGTCGAAGGCTCCAATTCAATCTGAAGTGTGAAGTGAACTAAGGAGAAGGTTAAATCTAACAGTTATTTTTATCGGTTTTAGTTCTTTGTTCGCCGATGGCTCAGATGAGTAGCTAAGCTAGTAGGCGCCGGTCACAGTGGACCAATGGCAAGGCAGTTCTCAGTCGACCAATCTATCAAATCAGTGAGCAAAACTGCCAGAAGTGCAGAATCGGCGCCAGAGATGTACTTTGTGCACTCTAGGGTAGCCAAGCGGCTCGGGTAAATGAATTATGCGGTCTCTGAAGTTCGAGTTAGTCTATCATCAGCGCCATGGGAGGCTAGTTGGCGCGTTGAAGGCCAAAAGTACATATCTTCGTATTTAGCAATGTAATAGTACATGTAGCTACCCCATAGACTCGCCACTGCAAGAATCCCCTGCACAAGTCCCCTCTGTACCTGCATGGCCAATGCGATCTAGTCCCAGCAGTGTCCCTTATCATCGGCTATGACTTTGAGATGGACAGCAAAAAGACACTAGCTGGCAGGTAGGTGCAAAGCCCCTTCTAGTCGGAAGCCCGATTTCGAGAGTCCCGGTGTGGTGAGCCAGGGCGCACGGGCTGGTGGCAGCAAGTTAGTTGATCTGCGGATTAGCTAATTTCTACTTTCAAAATTCTCCCTGCTCGTCTCTCGCTGTCCCTCCCTTAGCTATAGGACCTAGACTGCTCGCCACACGATCAAGCTACCATGGGGCTGACCATCTGACAGGAGTGGGGGGCCAGGTCTCTAATAGATTTATTTCTGAGCCTGAGGCCCGAAGGCTTCCCTAACAAGGAGCCCGAAGGCCGAAACCCATCACTTGTTTGAAACAAGGAAACGTAAGATTTCGTCACGCAAACAAGATTCATACAAGATAACATTTTGCATAACCGGAATAGGGCATGTTATCTTGTTTGAGCGAATGTTATCTTGTGGTGTTATCTGGTTTATTTACCAGAGGGGTGCCTCAAGCTTTTTAGCTTCTGCTTGAACACTCTATGGCAGCAGAGCTGCTGTGGGAGGTAATGGGTGTGAGCAAAAATAGGCACGGGAGGCTAGTGGTTAAGATTACTCTACCTTCCTATTCCATTAGGCTTTTCGGGAGACGGGAGGTAGAGCTTAACTCCCACTTATCCCACTTACCCACTTAACTCCCCCAACTATTAGGCACCCGGCTTTCATTCAATTCCCTATTAAGCGCATCCCTCCCATGTCAGCGTCCCTTATCAGTTATTAGAATTCCCCTAGTGCGCCAGTTTCCCAAGCAACTCTGATCCACCGCGAAGCCCTTATTCCCCTTCCCCTCCTTATTTCCCTTCCCATCCTTATTCCCCTTCCCCTCCTTAGATATCCGGACTGAGTAGAAATATAGTGCCTTGCCGCTCGGACACACCACGCCACCAGGAGCAACCTAAGGCTTACTCCTTCTAGTAGTAGAAATTGTATATTTCTTTCCAAATCCTAAGAAATCCCCGGCAACCCCGACCCCTCTTACAACAAATTTGATTGCAGCATTGGGATTGTTAAACATAGAGCTAAGAGGCCTGTAACACTTCTAGCTATCAATATTTGCTTCTAATAGCTACTGCTGTACTGTACATAATAAAATACCGCATATTTGTTAAAATCATCGAATACTCCAGATACAGCTTTTAAAAGCTCGTATACGCCAAGCACTTAAACCAAAATCAAACTCTCTTCACTGACTAACCAAACATCTAAAAGCCTTACGGATTATGAAATCCATCATCCTCCTCTCTACACAGCTAATTTATTTCGTACCCTACTAAGTTTTCAGTTGCTACCACTCAGATTTTCGAAGATGACAGATGAATCGACTTGTTTATTATTTTAACAGTGTTTATGAAGTAAATTTTAAAAATTAAAAGAAAAGTTTTAAATTTTATTAGAAAATAATTATTGGAAATAAGACGCGAAACAAGAATAAAACAAAGAATAGAAAACTGAAATTTATGTTGTGACTGAGTTCTAGGACAGGTTTCCGCACAAAGATTGATTATAAATAAACATTTTTAATCCGCAAATAGCACTACAGAAATATTCGCGTTTATATTGCGTAAATTGATCTTTTGAAAACACGATTTCATAAAAAGAAAAGAGAAAAAAAATTAAAATAAACACAAATATTTGCAATCAACAAATTTAGTGAAACGAGTGCTTGACTTACTTGACTTAGCTGCAGGGGGCTCCGTGCGTCCGGAAACAGCGAGGAGGCGTTGCCGCCCATTTCGCTAACCCCTGGCGACCACGGGCAGCTAGTGCTGCGGTGTCGCGCAGGGAGTTCCGGTGGCGCCGGCGTCCGCAGCGCGGTCCCCCTCCGGAGAGTCCAGGAGGTGGATTGTCGTTCGCCCGGTAGCCCTTAGGTAGCGGACGAGCTGGCAGAGATTCTCGGGCCTGAAAACGTCGGAGAGGTCCGGGTTTGGGCCGAGGTAGGTGAGCCTGTCCTGAGTAAAGGCGGGGCATTCACAGATGAAGTGCTCCGCATTCTCGACACCGGAGAGGCAGAAAGGGCATTCCTCACTGCGGATTTTCTCCTGGAGGTAACGATGCCTGGCAAAGCAGCCATGACCCGAGAGGGCCATGGTAACCGCCCTGATGTCCCTGCGGTTGAGTCCAAGCAGGGCCCTTCGAAGGGCGGGGGAGGGACAGGGGACAGCCGCGCGGGATTGCCGGCAGTCGGGGGCGTTAGCCCACCTCTCCCTGTGCTTAGAAGCCACCCACTGGTTGATCCGAGTGGTGACAACAGCGATGGGGGTGGGGGCCACGGGCAGGGGACCAGTAAAAGAACCGGTCGAGCCAACCTTAGCCAGGCGATCGGCCAGCTCGTTGCAGGGGTGGCCCGAATGCCCGGGGATCCACCTTAGGGACACCTTGTTGGAGGCGCCTAAGCGGTTGAGCTGCCCGATGCAGTCGAGGACTGTACGCGAGCAGGTGGTGGTGCGCTCAAGGGCGTGAATCGCCGCTTGACTGTCCGAGTGGAGGGTAATTTCCTTCCCCAGACGCGCTGATTGTACAGCTCCATGGCGCAGGAGCTGATGGCGAGAACTTCGTTCTGGAAGACGGTGGAGCAGGTGCCGGTGTGTTGGGAGAAGGTCGCCACAGTTCTCCCTCCAGACACGATGCAGTAGCCGTATCCAGAGGCGGAGTTGATTTGGGACCCGTCAGTGAAGCAGTGGATTTCATGGGGTTTCCAGTTGTCTCTCGCTTCATGGCGTGGTGGAATGCTGGTTTTGAATTTGAGCGGGGGGCAGAGCGTGGACGGGATTCCGTCCGAGAGGGTCAGCAGGCCTCTCGCTGCTTCCAGGTCTCGCAGGCTGAGGTCGCCGTGCGGCCGGAGGTTCCGCTTTCTGAAGGCAAACTGCTTCTGGATTTGGACACCCGCGTCAAGCAGACGACGGGTGGTTTTCATAGCCTCCCCTCTAACAAAGAGGTCGAGGGGGGAATGTCCAAGAAGGAGTTCATGCCAGCGAAGGGCGTTGAGGGAGCCGCGCTCATGATAGCTCGACAAACGCGGCCTTGCACCCTATTTAAAACCTCAAGAACCCCTTTCACCTCTAGGGCACTGTTCCAAATGAAGCCGGCGAAGGAGATGGCCGGTCTAACAATGGCAGTGTAAATCCACCAGAGGCGGCGGGGGGTGAGGCCCCAAGTAGCACCGAAAGCTCTGCGGATCTGCGCGAGAGTCGCGAGAGCTTTGCGGGCTTTGGTTTGGATGTGCGGGGTCCAGCTCAACCTGTGGTCGAGGGTGACGCCCAGACATCTAGTTTGTTTCTCCATGGCAACAGGTTTGCCGTAGAGGGAGAGCGGTTCGATCCTCCAGTTTCGGCGGCTGGTGAACATGATAGCCACGGTTTTAGACTCAGAGAACCTGAGACCGCAGCTATGTGCCCAGCGCTCGGCACGGTGGATGAAGGCTTGAAGGAGGTCCCTGAGGACCGCGGGCGATGGTCCAGCCACAGTGGCGGTAACATCGTCCGCATAGCCGACCTTCTGAACAGGGTCCGGATGCGGGCTGCAAAGCAGCTCGTCCATGACTAAGTTCCAGAGGATCGGGCTGAGGACTCCACCTTGCGGTCCGCCTTTCTGGACTTCCACGGAGCGTGAGTGTCCCAGGAGGTGCGAGGTGGCAGTACGATGGGAGACCATGTACATGATCCAGCGGGTGAGGTGCTCGTGCGTGCCCCGGGATTCCAGGGCTCGCTTAAAGGCTTCAAAGAGCACATTGTTAAAAGCACCATCAATGTCGAGGAAAAGCGACAGCGCGTATCCACTGCCAAGCACGGCGCGCTCCAGCTTGTCGACAATGGCGTGCAGCGCACTTTCGATGGAACGTCCAGGACGAAAGGCGTGCTGATTAGGGGAGAGCGGGGAGTTCCTCAGCTCAACGAGGAGAAGGCGCCAGAGCACCAGCCGTTCCATCAGTTTGAGGAAGAAGGACGTCAGACTGATAGGGCGGTAAGCTTTGGCGGAGTGATAGTCTCCCTTTCCTGGCTTGGGTATGAAGACTACCGTAGCCTCTTGCCAGGCTTTTGGCACATACCCGAGGGTAATGCTGGCCTTGAAGAGGTTGCAGAGGAGGCCGAGAAACCTGTCATTTTTAACTGCCTCATGAAGGAAGGCAGGATAAATGTTGTCAGGACCCGGGGACTTGAAAGGAGAGAAGGATTTTGCGGCGCGAGCCGTCCTCTCTCTAGTAATGATGGTCGAAGCCAGGATCTGTCCGCCCGGAGAGTGGTCCGGTGGGCCTAGCTGCTACATTACATGAATAGATTGATAGATAGTCAGAATTTAATAGGCAGGTCATACACTGTTAAAGTATAAAATTATAATTATATGCGTCGAAATCCAATTATATATAGTTAGAAAATTCAGACAACATTATAAAACAGAAAAATTTGCATGCAAGTTTTTTAGTTTCATTTATAGAAAATAGAATAAGGATTGATGTAATCAATGTATCAATATTATTCTTTTTAAATTGGTTCTTCCCAATTTTTTTCAATCCTACGAGTGACGATCTACATTAACACAAACTGCATCATTTTCTTAACGTCCAAGATTTTGAATTGGACAATCAAAGCTCCCTTATTAAGATAACCATGAAGTTTCTTTTCGTTGTTACCTGAACCTGAAGCAAAGAAAGTTCTCGAATGCCTAAACTCTTGCCAATTAATTTTGCAAACTGAAATTGGTCTCTGCTGAAAATCTTCTACTGAATCGACGAAAGTTAAGTCGTAAAATTTTCAGCCACAAGTCGGAATCGACTGCACCTTGACGAAGCCCTGGTCGCTGCCGGTGTTGCCGCCGCTGGTGGCAGCGCAGCCGCTGCCGCCGCAGAAGGAGCCGCCGCCTCCGCCACCGTGGTCGCCAGCGATACCGGCGCCGCCGCCGCTGTAGCCGCCGCCGCCGCCTCCGCTATTATCATCTTGTGAATATTGGCCCCCACCGCCGCCGCCGCCGCCGAAGCCGCCAACACCCGCGCCGCTTCCTTCGCCGGCGGCGCCGCCCAACCAGCCGTCGGCAAAGCTGCCGCCCCGGTCTCCATCAGTCGTTAAGTTTCTGGCGTTGACAGCCTTGCCCAGCCAGCCGGCTCCGCAGCCGCCAATACCATGGTCGTCTTTCCTCATAGAGGGATTGTTGGATCCGGGCTGACCGTTAGCTCCGCCGTAGCCGAAGTACGAATTGTCCCCGCCAACCGAATTCGTCCCGTTCACTTGAGCTGCCCCGTCAGCTCCTGTAGGCAACAATTACATTTGCACTTGCAAAACATTTTTACAACCGAACTGAAAATTAATTTTACTGAGTCTGTTATATAAAGACCAGGCTAGTGAAAAGCACAACAACCTGTAACCGTACAAAGATGACTTTATCTCTATGCGTTTGCTTAAGTTTGCTATCTTCATTTAAACGTTTTTTGAAGATCTATCGAAGTTAGTACTATCGGTAGATCGAACCAGAATCCGACTAGTCAAACATCCTGGACAACTGAGGCCATGCAGTTCTGGCTCCAAAATTAATTACCACTTTGTGGCAATATTTTAAATTCAATATTTAACCCGCCTAAAGTCTTGATGATTTTACCGTCTTTTCTGTGGCAGCCACCGCCGCCTCCGCCAGCAGCCAGCAGCAGCAGCGGGTTGCCTGAGGCGTTGACAGTGTACACGAAGCTGCCTCCGCCGCCACCTCCGCCGCCTTTATCGCTAGCGGGGCCGCCCTGCTGTCCGACAACAATGGTCAGCAGGGTGCCGGCAGTCAGGCTGAAGTTGCCTGCCATGACTGCTCCTCGACCGCTCGGTTTTTGGGTTCCAGGACTCCCGCTGGCACCGGCAGCTTCAATCCGGTAGCAGCCGTAGGTGGCGTTGATCAGCAGCTGCTGGATGGTGCCGTTTCTACCGGTGCCGGTGTCTGGAAGATGAAGTCTATCCAGGTGACTTGAGCAGGTCAAAGGTTTCAAGGAAAAAACATTGCTAAATGAGCGATGAAAGGTCAAATGTACCATTGTTTGCATCATTGCAGTTGTCTAACAACTAAACTTGTACTTTGGCGCCCCTTGGTGCTGGCGCCCCTTGGTGCTGGCGCCCCTTGGTGCTGGCGCCCCTTGGTGCTGGCGCCCCTTGGTGCTGGCGCCCCTTGGTGCTGGCGCCCCTTGGTGCTGGCGCCCCTTGGTGCTGGCGCCCCTTGGTGCTGGCGCCCCTTGGTGCTGGCGCCCCTTGGTGCTGGCGCCCCTTGGTGCTAAAGCCCCTTGGTGCTGGCGCCCCTTGGTGCTAAAGCCCCTTGGTGCTGGCGCCCCTTGGTGCTAAAGCCCCTTGGTGCTGGCGCCCCTTGGTGCTGGCGCCCCTTGATGCTGGCGCCCCTTGGTGCTGGCGCCCCTTGGTGCTGGCGCCCCTTGGTGCTGGCGCCCCTTGGTGCTGGCGCCCCTTGGTGCTGGCGCCCCTTGGTGCTGGCGCCCCTTGGTGCTGGCGCCCCTTGGTGCTGGCGCCCCTTGGTGCTGGCGCCCCTTGGTGCTGGCGCCCCTTGGTGCTGGCGCCCCTTGGTGCTGGCGCCCCTTGGTGCTGGCGCCCCTTGGTGCTGGCGCCCCTTGGTGCTGGCGCCCCTTGGTGCTGGCGCCCTTGGTGCTGGCGCCCCTTGGTGCTGGCGCCCCTTGGTGCTGGCGCCCCTTGGTGCTGGCGCCCCTTGGTGCTGGCGCCCCTTGGTGCTAAAGCCCCTTGGTGCTGGCGCCCCTTGGTGCTAAAGCCCCTTGGTGCTGGCGCCCCTTGGTGCTAAAGCCCCTTGGTGCTGGCGCCCCTTGGTGCTGGCGCCCCTTGGTGCTGGCGCCCCTTGGTGCTGGCGCCCCTTGGTGCTGGCGCCCCTTGGTGCTGGCGCCCCTTGGTGCTAAAGCCCCTTGGTGCTGGCGCCCCTTGGTGCTGGCGCCCCTTGGTGCTGGCGCCCCTTGGTGCTGGCGCCCCTTGGTGCTGGCGCCCCTTGGTGCTGGCGCCCCTTGGTGCTGGCGCCCCTTGGTGCTGGCGCCCCTTGGTGCTAAAGCCCCTTGGTGCTAAAGCCCCTTGATGCTAAAGCCCCTTGGTGCTGGCGCCCCTTGGTGCTAAAGCCCCTTGGTGCTAAAGCCCCTTGGTGCTAAAGCCCCTTGGTGCTAAAGCCCCTTGGTGCTAAAGCCCCTTGGTGCTAAAGCCCCTTGGTGCTAAAGCCCCTTGGTGCTAAAGCCCCTTGGTGCTAAAGCCCCTTGGTTCTAAAGCCCCTTGGTGCTGGCGCCTTTAGTAGAACCCAAAATTAGCACCCAAACACGGTGCCCACAAGATGGTCGCTGCATGTCGGTATAAAATGCTAATGCCCAATAAAAAATCCTTTTCTGTTTTCACGAAGAACTGAGTGACTATAGAGTCCAATGTAATATTTCTAGTTCCTAAGAGAAGCTTTGAACACATAAATTTAGAAAGTTTTTTTCGCTGAAGAATAGAATTTTTTCAATTTCGATTTCTGCTAAATGCTCGTTTGCAGATTAACAATGACGCTTACTGAAAAACTCCCTGCTGAAGTTCAGGTTAACCATTGCCGATGTGGTTGGCGGGTCTGCTGTTGTTGTTGTTATTTCGGGCGGCGAAGTAGCTATCGTTGTTGTCGTTGTTGCTTGTTGGGTATCGAACGTCCACACCTTGGCTCCGGCCTCAGAGCCCAGCAGCCTCTGCACGCGACTGCCGGCCGAGTGACCTTCGTACACCATCGCCATCTGGCAGAGCCCGATGCTCTCGTGAGCCACCGCCACTGAGCAGCCCTCCGCCTGGCACTTAGCCGCGCAGTCAATGCTGGAGGTGATGCCAGTGACATTGAAAACCTCGCTACTCACCGAGTCGTCAATGACAAACGGCCCGGCTACCAGTTTGAAGAATTTGCTTTGTGTCGAATTGCAGGTTGCTGGAAAAGTTTTTTAACTACGAATTAAGTAACGTTCTTAAAATTTTAAGCGATTATTAATTCGAGAAGCTATACGTACCGAAAATTAGACAAAAAGCGAAGGCTCTTAGCAAAATCATATTTTACAAAACTTTTCGCTTGGAGTAAAACTTCAATTTGAGCCTGCAGGGAATTGTCTTTCTGCTTTTTGGAGATGGCGAGTGTATCTTGCGCTGATTATGCTGATGCTGATTATATTGAGAGGCTGCTAGCTAAGGGCCAATATGTATTCTTACCAGCCCAGTGTTTTTAATTGGTGCCAAAAAATTGCATACGGGTAGCAGAAAAACTTCTAATTGGCAGTCTCCATTGTTCCTTGTTCATTAAATATTGAACATTTCATGAAAAGAATGAAAAAAGAAAACCCATTTCAAAAGAAGGCTAGCTCTAGCTAATTCCCGCACACTACGGAGCCCTTAATTGGATTTCTTTTCTCCAATTCAAAAGTAGCTACGCATGTAGACCTTTAAAATATGCAGACATTTTTCTGCATTTTTTGCGCAAAAATTGGCTTAGGGAGGATGAAGTTGGAACGCAATTAACAAGGCGCACAGCTGTGTATGCGCTGTCTGCATATGTATTAAAAATTCTTGATAGAGCCTAAAACGAAGTGTGACGTTGTCAGTTGAGGTGGCCCTGACAAGGGCCGTTTTAGCGAAAGCAGTGCCAATGCCATTCTATAATATTGTTAATTTGATGGTCTCGTACTCTAACGTCTGCTTATAGTAATGCCCAAGGAATTTTAACAACATTGCATGACGTTCGTAAAGCCTATATGTACGTACAATGCGATCGATAATTCCTGTTTTTCAAGTTGGTTTTCGCGCCAGCCAATAGGAAAGCCGCGCATATATTATGCTAGCCTGAAATTAAGCTTTGTGGTGCACCCACCCCCAGCCCGCTCGTTATCAGTCCTGTCTGGCTGGGGCGCCCGGGGTTAGGCCTTGTTTACCCTTGTTTTCCGGCCCGCGCTCTCTCGCTCTCCCTCTCCGCCTCTGCCAAGTTTGCTCGGGCAAGTCCACTCTGCCAAACTTAAGTCACGCCACTGTCCCGAATGGGAATCACGCCACGCCTTCACCGTCGCCACTTCATCGCCGTAGCCCATTTGCTATCCATCGCCATTTTTGTTGCCTCCCGCAGTGCCCAGAGTACCATAGCACGGATTCAGCGCCAACCAGGCCCAGTCCCACTCTTATATTGTTTAAGTCTGAGTGCTACCGCTACACAATTTGCCTCCGTTGTTATTCGCCTTCGTCATTTGATCCTGGGACTGAGTCTGCCTTTAAATCGTCACAGAAGTCTCATTTCTATCAAGTCACTGGAAGCGGAGAGATTTGAGAGAGACCCTTCTGGCTCGTACGTACATGCATGTAAGTTCTTAAGACTTAGACTCGAGGCTAGCACAAGTCAGGTTGCTTTCAATTCGTGTAAACGGATTTTTTCACGAACAGCGAAAGTATCCTATTTGCAACGATCGAAGAGCTATCTATCTGACCCGAAGACGAAAAAACCACACGAAGGCGGTCAGTTACCAGGCACAGAATACAGCGGCGCCACATTTCGCTTACTTTTACCACATTTGGTTTTGTTATTTTGAAGGTAGGACCTAGACAACTATTTTTAGAACTCTAAAGCTCATATCCAAGCCATAGAAAAATTGCCAAATTCGAAAATTCTTTTTTACATCGGGCTTGAGAAGGTATAGTCAGTGGGGAAACCCATATTAGATAAGCTATAAAATAGATTTAACTCTCAGTAGTAGTAGTAGTAGGGGATAGTCTATCTTCCAACCTATGATTTTTGGACAACCAATTTAGTAATTCGAGCACTTTTAGTCACCTCCCGTGTCATTGGGGGCTGTTTTATAAAGCTGTGTCCTACGACTGAGTCATAAGTCCCAGCTTAAGTGTGTTTTATAAACATTTATGGCTCACTTCTAACTTCGATCGTAGCTAAGATCGAGCTTATGCGTTTAGGGAAGAGCTGACGGCCATAGACGATTGTCATAATGGCTTTACAGCGGCGGGTATAGCGGCATAGCCTGATTCCTGTGCGTTCTGGGCTCCACATTCTGTCACATGTTGTCCAGCAATTTCACGATAGCGCCTCTTGGAAACCGGTATTGTTTCAGTAACTCGTTGTCCGCTAAGGCGAGGGGATGGCTCCTAGAAAGTCACAGACGAATGTTAGAAGCCATTCATGCATTCAGGCAAGTAAAACCATATCGTACAGAACACTTACCTGTCTCAAAACACTCGTGGAACTCGATGCCTCTCATTGTTCCATCGGGCCAAAATAATTGCCAGCATTTTGAAGCAACGAAGATGGGTGGATTTACTAATGACTACACCTAATTTTTGCATTCAATTTCAGCAACAAGCTGGCATTCAGAATCGGCAATCTAAATTTAGCCAACCAAATCTTCATTCAATTTAAGCATGCTCGCATTCCATTTCAGCGAAGCACATTCAATTTCGGCAATCTGCATTCAATTTAATTTTGTCTCAAACTTGTCTGCTCTTCTATGAATAAATTTTATTGACGCGTGCAGATTTTGCACTCAATTTCGGCAGTCTGCATTCAAATTCAGCAAAATTTTATTAGCTAAACGTAAAACGAAATAAATGTCGTCCAATACATGTACAGTGTCATAGGGAACAGAAGCAGAAAATCGAAGTCACGTGAAGTGTGGCCCTTCAGTCTCCATTGATGTGCATCCTGGCCAGGCATCTCGGTAAAAGCTGAAGCAGTGATTGTACCACTGGAGACACTTGTCCTGAGTGACGCTGTCGTTCACTGTTAGATCGGCAAAGCGCATCAGCTCGTCCCTTCGATATTCAGCCAGTGTACGCCCAGCGCGAGCTTCGTCGGATGGATTGATGAAAACTTCGCGGCTGTCACTGAGTTCACTTTTAATGGCCGCCTTCCATGCGGAGATGGCGGTCTCAACGGGTGTTAAAAATGGGCTGTATCTAGGGAGTCGACGGAACTCAGCCAGTCCCACAACCTCTTGTAATTCAGCGTCATTATGGCTGCTGACATTATCAAAAATAAGGTATGCAAGTTGGTGCGACCAGGCCATTTGAGCGTTACCCATCACAATTTGCAGAAATTCGGCGAATCTCTCCTTTGTCATGCCGCGAGTGTACATGGAACTGAACATTCGTCTGTGGTTGAAATCAAATGTGTTTTGCTGAATTTGAATGCAGATTGCCGAAATTGAGTGCAAAATCTGCACGCGTCAATAAAATTTACCCATAGACGAGCAGACAAGTTTGAGACAAAATTAAAATGAATGCAGATTGCCGAAATTGAATGTGGTTCGCTGAAATGAAATGCGAGCATGCTTAAATTGAATGAAGATTTGGTTGGCTAAATTTAGATTGCCGATTCTGAATGCCAGCTTGCTGAAATTGATGCGAATTTGGTTAAAATTGAATGCAAAAAGGTGTAAATGACTTAGGCTCTCGATGTGTCTTAAAGTTAGGATCGAAGTTGGGGTTTTCAGCCATAGAATGCTATCTTTATAAAACACTTTGGGCCCGTTCTATAAAGCCATCGTAAGATAAGATCGTTCTTAGCTCCTATCTCCGCAGTGTAAAAGTTCCGACGTAAGATCGAACTTACGCTACGACAGCTTTATAGTACGACCCCTTTGACCATAAGTTTAATCTTATCTTACTCTGGGTCGCACCTAAGTTGGTTCCCAGCTAAGACTCACATTTATCTTTATAAAACATGTCGGGCCCGTTCTATAAAGCCAACGTAAGATAAGATCGTTCTTAGCTCCTATCTCCGCAGTGTAAAAGTTTCGACGTACGATTGAACTTACGCTACGACAGCTTTATAGTACGACCCCGTCACCCCTAAGTTCATGCGTAAGTTGGCACTTAGATCAAACTTAGCTTTATAAAACACCCCACTGGTGTCGCTTTCGAAGCAAACAGGCGCACACATTCAACACGGTAGAAGAATAGGAAGCCATGCAGCGAGCTTTTGGAGGAAGATAGGAGAGCTTTGTCACCGCAGGATAAGCGCTAGATGAACAAGATCACGTAGCACGTCAGGTGGCTCCTATGCTATGACAAGATAAGCAACTAAAAGTACGAGCTGACTGTTAGTGCAATTGAAAGGGGGTGATAGCGCCCATGCCCTCTTTTCACAATGGCTGAAGGTGAAGCTGCAAACTTTGTGATCAGACCCCTGAATGTCATCTGATCTATGTTGACGAGATTGCGGATTTAACATACATGTACGTGGATCGACAAGACACACATGCGCAACGATCGAAGAGCGTAGCAAGTGAATATCATCCAGTCAATTTCACCGGATCTTGGCCTGGTTCTCTATAAGATCGTGAGCCAGACACTGACTGCCGACATACGAGTATTACTTACAGGTGTTCATCGAGGAGCTGCTCAATTCTGGCCCATAAAGGCGTCGAAAAACAGCCGACCGTGCATTTTTGCATAATTATGGATGCAGGCGCTCGCTTTCCCAACGGAGTGAGGATCCCACAACAGCTTGAAATGAACATGGCGCGTGGTGTAGCTGCCACCATAGTGGCTTTTCTAAATCCAACTGAGAGCGCACATTCCTGCTTGAAGGCGGCAATCAAGCGCCAACTGTTTCAGCCGCGAGTACAAGTCGAATTGGACAGACCCCCCCTAAGTAAGTGGTCGCCATCATAAGCTCGAAAAATCACTATAGCTCGAAAAGTCACATCGTCAAACTGATTTAGCAGACACCATCACAAGCTCGAAAAGTCACAGGCTCGAAAAATCAAATCGTCGAAAAGTTAAACAATCACCATCGCAAGCTCAAAAAGTCACAAACTCGATAAGTCACATCGTCGAAAACTGATTTAGCAGACACCATCACAAGCTCGAAAAGTCACAGGCTCGAAAAATCAAATCGTCGAAAAGTTTGACAATCACCATCGCAAGCTCAAAAAGTCACAAACTCGAAAAGTCACATCGTCGAAAAGTCACATCGTCGAAAAGTCACATCGTCGAAAAGTCACATTGTCGAAAAGTCACATCGTCGAAAAGTCACATCGTCGAAAGGTCACATCGTCGAAAAGTCACATTGTCGAAAAGTCACATCGTCGAAAAGTCACATCGTCGAAAAGTCATATCGTCGAAAAACTGATTTAGCAACAACCATCACAAGCTCGAAAAGGCACAAGCTCGAACCCTAACCATAACCAAGGCACAGTTAAACCCTAACCCTAACCCTATGGAATCGTTCGTTGAACTACATTTATTTTTTGCTTGAATTCGGTTCTTTCCATATTTTTAGAGTTCAAAAATATGAAACAGGTGAAAGAATTAACAGTTTATGTACTGGCAGCTAAAGTGCAGCCTGGATAGTTTCGACACATCTGCATGCTCCGCTTCATTCCCCACTGATACTTACACATGTAGAATAATTTCAGTGATATGTTTTTGCTAATTTTCTGCCCAGCTATCAGCTATTGATTCAGTTTTTGCTCGATTGTGCTCCATGCAGTTATATTTCTCAAAAGTGTGTGCAATTATTGCTTTCTCACCCAAATACAGTGTTAAATGCAGCTCCAGTTGACGCTGGACTGACTATAACTGAGTGCTCGGATTAATAAATTAGTTATGCCCCAAAGTCCTTAATTAGTTTGAATTATAAAGACTACTGCTGGGAATTTGAGAAATCTGTCTTCAATTATAGCGCTGATTTTCCCTGCGGACTACATGGTGTATATCTAAATTAAATTATTGGCTTGCAAAAATATATTTATCTTAGAGTTTATACGATCGCAGGTAGCGTGTTGTTTCCACCACCGTAAATCAACGTACGTACTACAGACCGTTAATTCTCAGAGCTGGCTTAGGTTTGAGAATGGGCATATATTTTTACGCCCAAGTGATCAAAGACGACGCTTAACTTTATGATCAAATTAGAATACGAGCTAAATAGGTTTTATTGCAGTTTATTATTTACTGCTGGAGCCGTCCCGTGAGCCTAGCGTTTGGCAGAGCCGCGCGGTGCAAAATCAAAACTAGAGGGTTGCGCTGGGTCACTAGATTAAGTAGAGTTAAATGATGGGTTTCGGCCTTTTCGGCTCCTTTGTGGAAGCCTTCGGGCCTCAGGTCTCAGAAATGAATCCATTAGAGTCCTGGCCCCCCCACTCCTGTCAGATGGTCAGCCCCATGGTAGCTTGATCTTGTGGCGAGCAGTATATAGGTCCTATATCTAAGAGAGGGACAGCGAGAGACAAGCAGGGAGAATTTTGAAGGTAGAGATTAGCCAATCCGCAGATCAACTAACCCTCTGCCACCAGCCCGTGCGTTCTGGCTCACCACACCGGTACTCTCGAAATCGGGCTTCCGACTAGAGCGGGCTTAGCACTTACCTGCCAACTAGTGTCTTTGCTGTCAATCTCCAAGTCATAGCCGATGATAAGGGACACTGCTGGGACTAGATCGCATTGGCCATGCAGGTACAGAGGGGACTTGTGCAGGGGATTCTTGCAGTGGCGAGACTATGGGGTAGCTACAAGTACTATTACATTGCTAAATACGAGGAATTGTACTTTTGGCCTTCAACGCGCCAACTAGCCTCTCGTAGCGCTGATGATAGGCTAACTCGAACATCGGAGACCGCATGATTCATTACCCGAGCCGCTTGGCAAACCTAGAGTGCACAGAGTACATCTCTAGCGCCGATTTTGCACTATTGGCAATTTTCCTAACTGATTTGATAGATTGATCGACTGAGGACTGCCTTGCCATTGGTCCATTGTGACCGGCGCCTACTAGCTTAGCTACTCATCTGAGCCATCGGCGGACAAAGAAACGAAACTGATACAAACGACTGTCAGATTTAACCTTCTCACTAAATCACTTCACACTTCAGATTGAATTGGAGTATCAGACTACTATCAGTATTATTGAATGATCTCTGCCTCAGCAACAGCACTACTGAACAGAATGAGCAAAAGTGTGCGCCTAATCCAGCTACTGAAATAGGGAACAGATAGGGGATCACCCAATCAAGCAAGTCTAGGTATAGCCTCTCACCCAACCAATCAGAAACTCAACAGCCGGAGACCAGGTAATCCACAGTGACCGAATCGGCTTAGTGCTTCGCAGCTGTAGACCCGGGATGATGCTGATGTCACAATCTTCGCAGATAGCTGGCAGGTGATGTTCTTAATCTTGATGTTCGCTGCTGACGACCGGGGGGATTCCTCCTTGATGATGATGGGGAAAGTCGCGATCCGGGGATCACGAGACGACGGTCGAGCACCGGGAGGTCTAAGTTAGGCCAAGGTCCCAGGAGGCGGATCAGGAGGTTGAGTCCGAGTGGGCCAAAAACACCGGTTTAAATAGCCGCCAACTGGACCGCAATTTGTTATAATGGAACAGTTATAACGCACGTCAAATTTTGCGATTGGCTGAGCTTGTTGCCACCCAAACTCACGTGACCAGAAGATCCTATCAGTTCCCTCGGGGCCATAAAAATACGCAGGTGCGGTCATAAATCACTCAAAATCGCTACAAAATGATTTATGACCTTTCGCGTAGGAATGACAAAAATTAATGAAAAAAATATGCATTAGAAAGCTCTTATTAAGTAGAAAGTGAAGATAATGAAGAGAAATCGCTAATCGCTAATCCCAACGTACTTTTAGGGGTAAAACGCATAGCTGTCAAAGCTGTCACACGCTTGAGTGAACACGAACAATAGGCCCTGACCTCATAAATTTTGATGGCCTGTCAAAATGATGAGAAAAAAGCTACCGCTCGCATCCTCTCAGACCATCTGGCGCCAGCCTCCGCATTGAGTGAGGCGCAGGTGGCTGTCAGACCAGCTCGAAAGCAATGATTTATGACCCAAAAGCCGCACATATGTTATTATAACTACAAGTATGGCAAAATCATATAACTAGTATGAAGTCTATGAAAATTACAAAAAAAGAGAAAAACACCCATAGCCTGCTGTTAGTAGGCTAGCAAGTTTGGAGCCCATGTGCGAGCGTGAAAGTTGGAAAAAGTGCGTCCTCATCATAAAAAAATTTAAGCAAATTACAAAGCAGTAAAACATAAAAGTGTAAAGAGAAATGAAAAGGAGAGGAAAGGAGAGTTACATGTCAGCCCGTTTAGTGCGGGTTTAAATAATGCGCGTAAGTTCCATCCCGGGAACTTTAGGGGGCCTGACAGTGGGGCGATAATGCCCCGCGAATGGCGAGCACTGATACGCAACAAAGAGCAATTAGAAAAGGGGGCCGAATCCGGACAATGGACACCGGGCTCCGACGGATGGACCGCTGAGAGTCCTGACGGTGGAGGTGGGAGGGATCCCGGCTGCGGGCACCAAAGATGACGAAAGATTTTCGTTATCTCGCAGACGAGCCCGTCCGCATGACTTACACGCGTTCCAGTGGAGGACTAAAAAATTGCATGAATCACGCGCTGAAGAAAATAGAAATTAAAAATTTAAATGGTCAAAAACACGTAAAGTGCTAGTGTGGTAGTGTGAGCTACATTTACCACGTTCGAGTAATCTACTGCTCGCGCGAACTTGATCGTTATCGTCCAAGGTTTGGCCCCATTTGTACCTCCACCTTGAGGTGCTGCCCCGACGTCTTTGCACCTTCGTCATCGTCCCAATTCCCGAGTTGGCCCATCTTTTCCCGTGTTTGGCACCCCGTTTCCCAGTCCTAGTCTTGTCATCCCAATTTTTGGTTTTCGTAATTTTTGCTTATGCCCCCCCTGTAATTTTGTTATGTACCAGGCGTTGACTGCGGTGTGCACCAACTTCTGCCCGCACCCGGCCATCTGATATACAATTTGCGTCATCGCCGGAAACCCGTGAACCTATTCAATTATTCGTGCGCATGGTGTTTTTGCTTTTCTACTTCTTTTCTCTCTGGAAGATTACGTTATGCCCATTTAAGTTACCGTTATTTTCACCGCTTATTTGACTTTCTTTAATCAGCTACAAAAAAATTAACTTACTGATCCCTAATTAGCGAGCCTCGCGCACCGCGGCTCCCCCGTTTATCGTCATCCCTCGTTTGTTACTTTGGTTGACTCCGATCCTAATTTACTAAATTTAACTCAATAAAATACGCCTATTTAAGCACATTAGCCTCTCTTAAGTGATTTGCCCGTGGGGCGTAAAATAACAAAATTAATCTCAATTCCGCACGAGCTCTGAGAAAAGCAACTTTCCGTAATACGTAAATTACGGTGGTGGCAGCGCTTACTCTACTGACAGTAATCAGCTAAGCATTTTCGACGTACACTGAACTTCGGTGTCTAAGGACCCCATTTGAACGACCGTGCCTAACGAAGACCGCTCGACTACGACCACAACTACCCTCCCCCCGGAATTGAGGACCCCGGCAGATATAGTATCAAGGAGAAAACTCGTGGAAAGTTAAACTGAGCGATTTCCGGCTTTAATTCGTGCAAACTCAACGCCGGCGGAAATTCAAAATATTATACCGCCTCCTTTTTGAAGCCTAGTGGACCAGTGACCGCGGTTTTTTAGTTCCAGTTCCCGATAAGAAAATAATAACAAAAAGATCGATTTGGCAAAAAACAGTTGAATGTAAAAGGATTTTTGGCTCGAAACTAAAATTTACCATCTGAAATCTGTGTTTACATAAAAAATCAGCTTCACAGACCTTACTGTCTCTTCAGTGCACGTCTCCAATCTTGCATAGCGTGATGTTGAAACGTCAGAAACTGTCGGATTTCGTAGCTACAAGGGTTTGTAACTTTGAATTTGTAAAATAACCGGCTACTTATACTCGTAGGTAATTATAGAACAACAGTAACAAAAATACGCAGTCGCCCCAGTAGTCAGTGGAGGGAGTGTCAGGTGACATGTCAGCAGGCGAAGAATCAATTGTCCGGCCCATTGATCGACAGTGTCGGGTGGCCCAACGTTGCTCAGGATGCAGTTCACGTATCTCCGTGTTCTCGGTCCTCGGCTTGGGCAATAGCCCGGATAACGTACCGCCTGTCATTTGGAGTCGCCGTCTCGTTGCAGGAGGGTACATCCTTGGACAGGACGCTTTTGTCAGCCTGAACGCATAGAGCAGCCCCGCGGGCCGAGTGCTCCAATTGTCCAGCTGTTGCTCCAGCGTGGCCGTTAACATCGGGACGCTAGAATTCGCGCGACTGGATTTCGCGTGACTGGATTTCGCGCGATCTGGCATTCGAGCGACTTCATTTGGGCGACTGGAAATCGCACGACCTGGAATTGAAGCGCGCGACTTCTTTCTAGCGACTGGATTTCACACGACTGGATTTAAATCAAGTCGATCGAAATCTGGTTGCGCGAAATTCAGTCGCGCAAAATCCAGTCGCACGAAATTCTACGTCACGCGAAATCTAGTCACTTGAAGTAAGTCGCGAGAAATGATGCAGTCAAATTCAATTTCAGGTCGCCTAAAATCTTCCGATTCGCGCAAAATCCTGGTGCGCAGAAGACAATTAGCGCAAAATCCAGTAGCGCGAATTCTAGCGTCCTTCGAACATCCACGTCTCTGCAGCGTTGTCGAGCAACACAGTCTCAACAGCCGAGCCCTCTGACGATCGGGCAGCGCTTTGGACTGAAGGATGACGCGAATCGACTGGTAGGCCGTCCAGGCAAGTCCTCTCGATCTAGATCGTCGTCGCCGAATTTCGTCCTCAACGTTGGGCATCAGATTGGCGAGGCGAACCGCTGACAGCGCGCGAGGTTGGTCGTCTGCCCGTCTGCGCCGCGGCATGTCAGCTCCGCTGGGATATCGGCTCGCTGAGATGGTCATGCCAGCGCCTCGGTCTTTCAGCGTGTAGACAAATAGGCCGACACCTTGATGCCACCTCGACCAACCTTAATCTAGCGCTGTGCACCATCAACAGTTGAGGACAGGAGTGTAAGGTCGTCGGCGTAGCACAAAACCGCTCAGGCGGCAACCGATGTGTCTGCGCAGCAGGAAGCCGTCGCCTGCTGAAGGGGGTCCGTTCGGAAGCTGCACAATCCATGCCAGGAGTAGCACGAAGAGGAACGGCGCTAGAATGTGTCGCTCTGTGTAGCACTCTTAAACGAAGTTTCAGACAAGGTCAGACAAGCCGTCTGCCGTCACCACAGCGTATCACCATACAACGATATGATGGCGTCAACTAGCTGCTGGGAACTCGACAGGTTCGTAGGACAAAAGGAAGTGCTGCTCTTAGCACTGAATCAAATGCCATAAAAATTAAAAACCCTAAAAATGCCGAGTAAAGGCCGAGACCTTTCACAGTCGTGAAAGGTCTCGGCCTTTCGGAGTTGTAACTCCTCTAATTTCCAATTTTTCCGAGGTTCATGCTGGCGCGTACAGACTTCATTCATATGCAATTGTTTCCAGCTTGTACATTGTTTCATTTTTACGAAATTGTACCTTTAAATGCATAATCACATGCAAGGGCCCGTGTCACCACACGGGACAGGGGCCGACATCGGGACAACTTTGCATATGCCCCCCCCCCCTGGCCTGAGTAAAATCTATGAAAAATCGAACAAAATGAGTGTCTGTGTGGCATAATTGAGTGTTAAAACACCGATATAAAAATATTGTACTGATTTCGTCACTCAGAATTCTTGACTTTGTCCCCCACCATAAAATCCATAGCGACGCGCTCACGCCCCTGATCACATGCAAGCTAAGAATTACATCTAGTTGTGCAACATATTTACATGTTTAATATTTGATCAATTAGATTTGTAACGTCTGCAGAGAAATTACAATTAATCATTCAAGGTGCACTATTGGATTAATTTACGTAATGACTGTATTAAATTATTGATAGAATTTTTACGAAAATTACATGTATTCTTCTGCAGAAGTAACATCATAATCTTATAAATTGCATGTATCTCATCTTATATTTTTATCTCAATATTTTTATTTCACATGTAATATTCAAAACCCATGTTTTATAAGGACCTTTAACTTTTACGCACTTTTAGGCGTCAATTAAAACCATTATTTGAATTGCTATTAGTTAATTTCTTAATTTCCCACAATATTTGTGAGTTTAAATTAATTGTAGTTAACTTAATTGTAGTTAACTACTGTATTTATCAAGTGTAAAAAGAACGAAACATTTTTTTTATAAATGTCTACTAGTTTATTTGTTTATTCATTCTAAATATTAATTTTTTATTTTTATCATATTTTAAGGAGTTCTTACTTCATATCGTTATCGTCACAGTATCACATATAACGATAATGTAGATCGAGCTGCTTCGAGTGGAACCGTGCTTTTTGGAATATTCACCTCTATTTTAGTACTTGTTTCTACAAAAAATAGAGATAAAATAAAAAAAGTTTGAATAATATAGTATTTTATTCAATTTTTTGAACCTTAATGTCAATTTCATTCTTAAAGCAATAAAAAATTGTTTCAATATGCATTTTAACATCCGTTACGGCGGGATTTTAAAGTACGATTTGGGAACTGGAACTAAAAAACCGGAGGCTTTTTATTACCTTCCAGAATCAGAATCGGTTCGGATCTTCCAAGAAAAATAGCAGTATAACTATTTAATTCTGTTGAATGTTTGACTGCCTTAACAACTTCACTTAGCACCATTTTTCACTTTCTTCTTGGCGATTGTCATTCAATAATAAAAACTTTATAGCAGTTATGGAGACAAAAAGTTATAACTTCACAAATTGGTTCTGGTTCTGGAACCAGAACAAGCAATATGAAAAGGCCCCCCGGTCATAGACTCGTAGTGGACCAACAGCCGCCGACCACAAAAATTTTCATTTTCTCCGCCGCCACCTCACTAGCACCATCACCACTACTACACTCTGAGCCTTTCCGTTTATAAACCATGGACAGGAGAAATTCTAAGTGTTTGAGTCACGAAAAATTGATACTGACATACTGTCGCCTAGGGATGTCGACCCTGGGGAGTGCTCCCCGGGGCCCGGGGGAGCTTGTCGGGGAATACTCCCCGGGGAATTGAAAAGGGGACCCGGGGAGAAAAAAAGCATTTTTAACTTAATTTTCGCCATTTAAAGAAGAAAATCATTCACAGAAAGCTGATTGAAACTCTGTCTATGCTTTTTTTTACAGCAAAATGCTTATTTCAATGTACAGTATTATTTTAAACACAACACACGTTTGAATGTTTTTTAATTTCCACTACATGAGTCTTTCAATCTAGCAAATTGCGCGTACGAGCGTAGAAACCCGTCAGGAAAAAGAAGCCTTACTGACTATTGTGTTAATCTGCGTTGACGGCTTGACGCATTTGACGCAGGCATGCAGCGCTGTGTCCTGCGTCAGTCACTGACGCATAGGGGGGTGTCATTACAATAACAAAATACTCCCTATTATACAAGGACAAAATGGTGATGTATCTGCAACTGCAAGAAATTAAAATTCCGATTATAAAAGCAGTCTCATTCATTAATTATCCTCCCACGAGTGTAGCTGCTGAGCATGCATTTTCCGCCTCCGGAGTCTGGACTCTTTCTGACAAAGGTAGGTGCGCGCACGATTTGGTGATGTCACGTTGTCAAATTAAATACAGTTTTAAACAAACATTGCTTAAAGTTTTTATCCTTGCGCCTTGAACATGTAGTCCGAAGCTTTAATCAAAGTTTTAAAAATGCCACTTTATTACTTAAGATCTAAGTTATCCGCCGTTTTTTACTTATTTTTTCTTTTCCCCGGGGAATCGCGACATCCCTACTGTCGCCTTTGTATATAGCACATTAGCCCTTTGCTTTGGCTAGGGATGTATGGTCATCGAATTTATTGGTAATGGTAAGTTATCAAGTTAGTCAGTCTGCAAAGTTTAGCCTACTAGGCAGTTCTATCTCATGTCATAAATTTGCCATTTGCCTGACTTCGAGTTAGACAAATTGATAGTTTTGTAATGTTAATTAAGTAAATAAAAGCTAGTCTAGTTCTAATCTATAAAATTAAAGTAATATATAATTAGAGTAAAATTTTCATTTTTAGTATATTTGATTTTCTTTCATAAAATATTAGTTTAGCTAGTTTAGGGCCTAGGCTTTTAGGCTTACTTTAGGGTAGGGATAGAACTAGAACATAATTATTATTAATATTAGGCCTATTTATTATTAAGACTTACTTATTAATTAATTAATGCCAATGACAATGAGAAGCATATGCCTAAGGCTAAGATAGCCCTAGCCTAGCCACACTTTAAATCGTATATAGTATTTGCCCAAAAAATAAGCAAGCATTGGTCTTGAATGTAACATAGGGCTAACTTTTGTCCCTTAGAATAATCCTATTGTCAAAGGGCTAACCTTTTGTATTTATAAATAATCTCACAATGCCACCAAAGTTGATGTAGGGGTTAGTTCCCTCTATTAATATCTCAGTAATTAGCCACCAAAGTTGTAATAGGCATGGTTAAACTTCTCTCTATTAATGTACTTTTGTATCAATGTACTTATACCTATTAGTAGTGTCTAGTATAGGCAATCCTACACTTCCGTTCGGTAAATTATTTTGACATTGAATTTTGAACAGGCGTGGTAAATAACAATGTAACCAAACAAAACTAAAACAGTGGAACATGGTAGCAGTCTGTTAGAGCGCATAGTCACTTAGAGTGTGTCTGCAGGTCATTAAGGTGTCTACAATAGATAGTAATGTCCAATCCAGTACAGGATAGCCCCAAATGGACATTGGGGATACAGACGACGCCAGAGAAATTCCTCAATGTGTGCATCGAAGAGAGCGTCGCTCGTGCCATGCATGTTGCGGATCTTGCGCTTCGCGTGGGCCCATGTGCCCTCCACGGTGTTGGTGTGGACATGTCTCCATGGCAATGAAGACTGGAAGATATGAGAAATTGAAGCTCAATAATGAGCAGCTCACAAGCAACAGCTCCCTTAAACTGACACCCCTTTAAACTCTGTTCGCTCAAACTTTTGGCCATAGACACATTGCCAATCAACGTCATTTGACTCAGTGGTACGAATTCAAATGTGAAAATAATTTACCGAACGGAAGTGTAGGATTGCCGTGTCTATACATATACTATACTCTTTGGCCTGAGCGGTCTAATGGCACAGTCTACTCTATTTACTCCTATAAGTTTTCTCTCAGTCCTTGACCTTGGCATTCCCTAGCCTAGATCAAAGCCATAGTCCGGATCATGGCAGGCGTACGCCGGAGTGAAAATTCGTATCTTTTCAATTTTACGCCGACGTAAAGTTCAAAATTTTTTTATGCCAAGTCAAAAGTTGTTTATACACCAACTTTTTAAAGAATTTGTATTTTTTAAAACTTAAAAATAATTATTTACTTGAAAACGGCTGATTTTTTCCAAAAACTAATATTCTTTGTTTTAATTTTGTTTTTCTCGTAAATTTCGTTAATATTTTCTGTTTTGTTAACCGTTTATATTCAGAAGAGCTTTGGTTAATTGATATTTAACTACACGATTGCATCAGCCCTGAACTTTTCTATTTCTTGTATGCCAGTTGTTTACACTTCATGTTGAACCTGAATATTCTATACGCCAAATGTACGCCAAGATTGTCAGCGAGTGCAAAATTACGCCGGAAAATTCCGGCGTAAAGGCCACCTTCCGGACTATGGGATCAAAGGTCATAGCCTTATGCATTTTCTTTGCCCTGAGGCCAAGATGGAATTCTTGCACAAAAGTTGTTATGCATTTGTACGTGCTTGTCAAATTTGTTTGCGCTTGCGCGCTGAAAAGGAGCCTACTTGGGCACTCTTAAAGAAGGTGTGTGCACGCTCCATTGTCCATAGTCAGGAAGGTGTCCAGTGTACGCCGGAATGAAAATTAAGAAAAAATGTTGTTTACGCCAAAATTGAAAAGCCCTAAAAAAGCGCTTTTTGACGTATGCCAAAATTGAATAGCCCAAAAAAGCGTACGCCAAAATTGAGGACCCAAAAAAACGCTGCAATTTACAGATTTAAAATTTATGTATTAATTACCTATTAAAAAGTTCATTTGTTTTCAGACAACGATTCTGACAGAGACTTATCGGCTCCGACGAACAGACACCGACTACCCTGTTCCCGGCGCCGATCAATCACTTTGCTAGATTCATACTTCTTGCGAGCGTGGGCTTTGGGGTCGAAGAAGAGTGGTCCACGGTGTTGCCGCAAGCTTCTTTGACTGTCGCCAGTGTAATAAAGTTTCGCAGCTCGTCCCAAGAGTCGCTCATTGGCACTGGTACCCACTGGCAGCAGCATCCAGCGCAGCTTCATTCTTACCTCGAGCGTGTCGTTGAGCTGACCGCCGATTTTTTGCTGCGAGCGTATTGTCGCGTAGTAGGATTCGACAATCACTTCTAAAAAAACGAAAGTTTCCATAATTACAAAGTATTAAAATTCTGCATACCTAAAACTTTTCAGACTAGCTCATGCTCACCTGTGCCGCCGCGGTGAAGAGCAAAGTCGAGCAACAGACATGTGGCTTGACCAGCGCGGGAATAAACCCGAGGGTCCTTGTAAAAAGCCGCATATACTGCTGACTCGTTAAGCGTGGCGCAGACAGACTCGCCTGGCTCTGTAGTCAGTCGCAGTCGAAGCGCCAGATCGCCTGACTTGCGGGGTTCCGCAGAGACCTTAATAATGCGACCCTGTACAGCAGGTGTGAGCCAGTTATCTCGGCCGTCGCCTGAGATGAATGCCTCGTGAATAGTCGTGATAAAAGCCTCCAAATACTTCCGTGATAGGGACGACTTCACGTGCGGTGCGAGACGCTCGTGCTTTTCAGCAAGGCGGACGAGGTGCTTCATCTCAACGGCATGAGTTGCATTCTCGACTGCCTCTTCGATGTCCTCGGCAGTCAACAGGCTAACGGCAGATGCTGCATCCAGGACAATTGACGGATCCCTGACGCAGCATTTCTCCAATCGCGCAAGAAAGGAGCGGTGCAGGCTTGAAGCCAACTGGACTAGGTCCTGGAGAGAATTATAAATATATATAAGTGCGTTAATACACTAATCATGACATGACAGAAGTTTATACTTTTACACAGTAGCGGTGCTAAAACTCAGAGTTAAAAATTACCCGCTCCATATCCTGGGACTCTCGGAGTTGCCAGTCGACCCTGCTGCTTGGCCTACCGGTGCGTTGGTTGCCTCGAGCGGTCACCGTGGGCTTGTCCGGCAGTACAAGCCATCCGCCCATCAATTCGACCGATTTGAATGAGCCTCCCGGTTTGATGGACTCATAGAAGGGCTGTAAAAATTGAAGTGAAGTAGGAAAGAAATGAATGCGCAAATTTAAGCCCTTTAAATATAATTTAAGCCCTTACATATAGGCCCAAATCATTTACCTGCAGTCGTGGGTAATCCTCAACTCGGAAAACCTCTGAGTGATCAGCAAAATGCTTCGCTACCCGATCGGCCAGCACGGAAACCTTCCAGTGAGGCAACTGGAGGTTCTGAGCCACTTCCATCAGGGAGACTAGTGGACCAAAAAGGTCCTGCAGGCACAGCAAGTCAAAAACGAAGTCGCTTCCGAACATTGCATATTGCGACTCTTCGTCATCAGAGCAGCACGGATTTTCTGCTCGAAATGCGGTGTGCAGAGCGGCGTAACTTGCCTCAATGGCGGACCACTGTCTAAAAAAAGAAGCGTAGTGGGAGGACATTAAATAAATTTTTATTTACGCTTTTCATCACCATTTTTATTAGACTATTTATTGATA
Organism: Macrostomum lignano; assembly: GCA_002269645.1. NCBI lineage: Eukaryota > Metazoa > Platyhelminthes > Macrostomidae > Macrostomum > Macrostomum lignano. Next base: position 39,981 of record NIVC01003673.1, read on the forward strand.
AAAAATAGCTGGTACTTACTTGATTGCAGAGCTCGTGAAACGCTGGGCTGCGAAATGCGACATCGCTCGAGCTGAACCGTCTGACGCCTCTTTCAGTGCTGCCTCACCACGACCATGGCTGAAATAGGTAGCAAAAAAATTCGCTCGCTTTATAAACCGGCGCAATGACTCCCCATCAGGTCCATCGCGAACATCAGTGACGGCCAGATTCAAGTAGTGTGCCGCATCCCACATCACAGGAATCTTTTCGACGTCATCGACAGGGGCCCCGAGCTCGGTCCGAATAGCGCGGCAGAATGTGCCAGCTTGGTACTGGCCATCAGCGACGATACCCATGATGCTTGCAGTGGGCGTCTTCAACACCTGATAGATTCAAAATGATGAAATTAAGCACTCGTCTAATTTAAAGTTTAAAACTGTTAGAATCCCTTCAATCGTCCAAAAAATAATACGTTAGTGACGGTTACCTTAAGTGTCTGCATTAGTCTTTTGGCCAGGGCTTCCCCATCTGCTTGCATTGCAGAGTCGTACACAGCAGGTGCACCCGCAGGAATCGCTACGGCTTCGCCATTTTCGCAGCGAGCTAGAAGGAGTGCCGCCTGATTCGTTGTGCGGCCTGGGGTGCTTTTGTCGCAGGTGATGGTCAGCAGAGGCGGCTGTCCAGTCGAAGGCAGAGGACACCGCAGAAACTCTGCACTTTCGTCGTTTACGCAGGCGTCTAATAACTTCCAAAGTTCTTTGCAGAATGCACTTTGTAAGGAGGGAGGGTAGGTGAAATGACAAAGTTATTATTTATTAAGTATATCTGATTGCATTTAAATAAAATTATTTATAGATATGTTTGCAGGTAAACTTACAAGCCATGGCCAATCTGACCAACTTCACAATCAGACGCATCGAGCAGACTCATTAGAGTCTCGTAATGCGAACCCGCAGCAGCCATTTCAATTGTCGCAATAGCACAGCGGAGAAGGGTGCGCACAACCTTGCCTTGTGCCGTCTGTTGTACGACTTCGGTTCGGTAGTCCTTCACAGCCGAATAGTGGGTCTTGCTTGTCGAACAGTGGTTTACGAGTTCATTGCGAAATTTGGAGAACTCGTCCACACCACTTAGCAAACCTGCGACTCGTTCGGCTGAAAGTCGTAGCCCTCTGCTGAAGGACTTATTCTTTTCAGTGGTGGTGGGGTTCCTGGAAAAGTGAAAAGCTCGGTACATTAACACCTTAAGTACTTCTTTAAGACTATCCCGTCTAAACGGACTCTACATACAGTACATTTAAAAAACATTCGACTTACAGAATGCTGTAGATTTGCTCGGCTGTACAGTTGGTAGGCATCAGTTTCGACTTGCAGAGGAACGTGACACAGGGAACGCAGTTAAAAATCGAGTCACCATTCTCGCACGACTTGAGCGAACAAAACTCAAACTGCAGTAACTCAGCGAAACTATTTGTGGCCGCCACATCATCGTTGCCGAGGTCGATTTTGGACTTATTTTCTTGATTGCTGCCCTTACTACATTTAGATGTAGCAACAGCATTGACGGATATATTTTCAAGCAGTTTTTTCATCTGCACAATCTCCTGCGTCTGTGACTCGAACGCCTTTTGCAGAGCAGTGATCTTCTTAGCCATGTTTTCTGGAGCTGGTGCTGAATCAACAGCTTCGAGTCGCAACTGTAGACGACACTGCAGGTCTGTCTGCTGCTGCTGACCGGATGACTGCTGCTGACCAGATGACTGCTGCTGACCGGATGACTGCTGCTGACCGGATGACTGCTGCTGATCGGATGACTGCTGCTGATCGGATGACTGCTGCTGATTGGATGACTGCTGCTGATCGGATGACTGCTGCTGATCGGATGACTGCTGCTGATCGGATGACTGCTGCTGATCGGATGACTGCTGCTGATCGGATGACTGCTGCTGATCGGATGACTGCTGCTGCTGCTGTTCAGACTGATCAACCTCAGCACTCAAGTCGTCCTCTTCGTCTTCCACAGTAGCTACATTTTGCAGGGCACGCTCATTCAACAGCCTTCGAACCTCCTGGTTATCTCTTCGAGCGAAATCAGGAGGTGCATGTCCAACACCTTTGCGCCCCTGGTGTTGACTCTTACAGTGCCGATTAAGATCATGTGGAAGACCACGGACTGTTCGGCAGTTTCGCAAATTTCGACCAGCCCTTAAGCAGGACAAACAGTAGTGCACATCCTGTGCAATTACTCTTTTGGGTTGCTTGGCTTCTAACTGACTTGGGCCAGAATTACTAACAGACTTTCGCTTGCGATTGTTAGAATTAGAAATAGGCTGCAGCTGATTTGGGGTTGCAAAAAATCCCCAGCCTTCTTTAAGACCTGTCTTAGGACCAGCTGCCTTTAATGAAGTAGAAGCAGCCGAAAAACCTGTTTTAGTGAAAGGGTTTTATTGGGGCTACTTAAGGGGTTTAAAATAATGTTGCTATAGAATAGATAGAAAGGGCGGGGATTAATATAATATGGTAATAATGAAAATGGTCTTGGTCTGATGACTCTGATTTTGAATGCTACATACATTCTACCTACAGGCACAGCCTACAGCTTTGGATTGCATTGCTACATATATACAAAACTAATTAACTAACTGTATTGTCTAAGAAAAGTAAGTCAAAAATTTATAATAAGTTAACAATAAAATAAAGTTAAGTATGAGTATGGCAGTATCAGCTATCACCTATCAATCACTATCAAATCAATGTATGAGTCAGAGTCAGATCTCATGTAAATAATAGAATGTGAAATTAAACAATATACATACTTTATACTTATTGATGTTTGACTACACTACACTAAAATAGAACATATACATATATTGGATTTGGATTGGATAAAAACTGGCCTACTTGTCGGAATCTGACAATCAATAACAATAACATGAATCATCATAAATGAATGACTAGACTTAAGACTTAATGACTAGACTTGTCAATGTTAACAAAAGTATAGGCAAGGCTGTAGCCTGTAGCCTGTACTGTATGTATCATGTATGCTATGGGCATGGCTGCATTAGCTGATTAGCATAATATATTTAAAAGCAAAATTTGAGAATCAAGGCTATTCATATTGGTCCCTAGCTCAATGTTTAATATTCTGTCTAAAATTTATTTTCTTCAGAACTTATAATTTATAATAAAATATAAGAAAAGAATATTGAAAACAGGCAATTAGCAAACAGGCAGCCAGGCTCAACAGCAACAGGCCACACTTACTAGAATCAATAGCTGAGCTAAGTGAGCTTGAAGTTGAATCCAAAGCTTTATCAATAGCATTGACATTATCAGAAGAAACTTCCATCTCCTCGACCTCGTCCTCAGTGTCAGTGTCAGTGACAGTGACAGTGTCACTAGTTTCCATTGGTGTTGCAACTTGCAATGGTATGGTTAAAGTTTCTGAGCCGATGAGCCTGGCTATATCAACACGACAACACAGTCGAGTCAACACTGAATATTTATATTTCACTTCCTTCCTTGTGGATTCGATTGTGCTTACAAAGTTACACACAAGTTACACAATAACACAACACAAGTCAAGACAACAAGCGAAGCAATCAGTATATTAGTATATACAAATACAATAATAATAGTTGCAAAAATCCAGGAGAGAGAACAGATCAATTTGAATGGTCTGAAGAACGAACTTGAAGAAGACGAACTCGACGACGAAATTGCTAACAAATGTAATAAAATAAAACTGCAAATTCGCGAAATTTGCAACTTAAATCTTAACTTACCTGTATGTCATCTGTTGTAACGTGAAGAAATCTAAAATACTAAAGTAATTATTGTACAGAATTAGTTAATAAGTTAAAATAAATAACTGACTTACACAAAACTTTAGTAAAGTTTTGTTAACAATAAATTAGATTCAAAATTTACGTAATTTCAGCGTTTTAAAGATGAAAATAGATTTACCAATTCACTAAAATTGAACGATATACAATACTTTGTCGAAGTAATTGGGTTGTTTGCAGGTTTTTTAAACGTTTGTTCTTACGCCAATCACATGCAAATATTGTAGGCCGATTTTTGGACAGATTTTTGCATGCGAAAACTGTGTTGTGTACGCCAAGAACTCTGTACGCCATTTTCGGACCGCGTGTACGCGAAACTGTACGCCATTTTTTTTGGGGGGGGGGCTGATGTACGCCGGAAAATTCCGGCGTACGGACACCTTCCTGACTATGGTCCATCGTATGCGCTTGCAAAGAAGCTAGCTGTTTGCCACAAAATCACAGATAGGATTTGACTTTTATATGTATTCAACATGGTTATGTGCCATGTAGTGTATACGTGCTCAAATTCTCTTATTTTTCATAGTCCAGAAGATGTTTTTACACCGGAAAATTTTAAACAAAAGTAAAACAAATAATAATAGTTTTTTAGCAAAAACAGTTACTTAAAAGTTTAGTAAAACTTTTGTTCAAGCTATTTTACACTTAAAGTACAACTTTCTAATTTATGTCGGCGTTAGAATTGAAAAACTAGAAATTTTAATTTTTAGTGCATGGGCCTGCCATGACCTGCATCATGACTTTTTTACAACTGGCATGCGCCATAGTCAGGAAGGTGGCCTTTGCCATGGAAAATTCTGGCATACACAAGGGGTCCTTGGCACACAATCATGGCGCACACTGAAGTCCCTGGCGCATGCAGCGCTCAATCATGGCACACACTGAGGTCCCTAGCGCATGCAGCGCATAATTGCGGCGCATAAGGTCCCTGACATGCATGAAAATTGTAATGCAAATTAACAATTTTATGTAAAACACGCTGTTGAAACCCGCAGAATTTGAACCCAGGGAATTCCAATCTGAGAAATCTGAAATCTGAGCTGAAACTGAGCCCATACTGAAACAAAAACTTGTTAATAGTTAGTTAGTAAGATAGAGGTAAACAAAATGGAGTACATTCGCGTACATTTAGAATTTGAGGCAAACATTGATATTGTTGGCTGGGGTGCTTTTTACTTTAAATAGGCAATTAATGTCTGTCTGACTCTAAAACATGTATTGGCAAACTCTGGCCTCTGCTTCTGACTCTCCCTACATCCATTGGATCCTTTGAAACTTCTATCTTCTCTTCTGTTTCCTCTCTTCTCTCTCGTCCCTCGTCTCTCCTCTCTGAGCTCTCTCTCCTCTCCTCTCTTCTCTTTTTCCTCTCTCCTCTCTCCCCTCTTCTCTCGTATCTTCCCTCATTTCTCTTCTTTTTCATCTCTCTTATCTCATCTCTTTTCTCTTCTTTTCTCTTTCCTCTCCTCCCACTCTTCTCTTGTCTTTTTCTTCACCTCTCTTCTCTCTCGTCTTTATTTGCTCTCTGATCTCTCCTTTCTCTTCTCTTTTATCTCTTTTCATTTCTCTCTGCTTCCTCCCTCTCTCTCTGCTTCC
>NIVC01003674.1:0-30000 GCA_002269645.1 Macrostomum lignano
CTTGGGAACTCCAATCAAACTCACAATGGAATTTCCGCAGTGAACGACCCTGGGGAACTCCATATCTCACCTTATCAACGCCGTGTTTTTAAACAGCGCCTGCAGCACTTTGAAATTGCTGATAAACTCGTGCTCCAATTTGGTATTAAATTTCACCTTTTTAAAGGGCAGAGTACCTGAATAATGATGAATTTGATGATGTTAGAATAAGTAAAAACAAAAACACTGCATTATTTAATAAATGAATAATGTAAAACGTACCCGGAAACAGCATGTCCATAAATTGGCAATAGACAGCCCCAGAGGCTAGTTCTTCAATTTTGCCTAAATTGGCCTGCAAACAGGTATTAATCCAATCCAGGATGTCATGCCTACTCAAATTATCAGTTGTTTGCGATGTCGAGTGAACGTTGACAGCTTGCTGGGCCATACTTATTAATGAAGTTATGCTCTGCTGCTTCTGCTAGCTGAAAATAACAATTTATGCAGTTTGTGCATACTGTGGCAGTGAAACCTACAGCAGATACCACAGATACTGGAATAACTAGATGGGCTACTCAAGCACATTTGCGTGTAAGCTACTTTCAGTTCAGTAGTAGGTTAGACAGATGCATTTTATGCCATGGCTCATTTATTGGCTCTTACCCACCTCCCAGCTTAAACCCTCAAACTGTGCCTTTCCCACTAACCCCCCTGCTGCCCTGCCCAATTTTTATTGCCAGAGGTCTGGCCAATGTACATTACTGCTGAACCAATTAGCCAGTTGTTTATGCCTGCAAGCTTGGGGGCTTCTAAACTTATTAAAGTCATTTCAGCTGCCTTTATTTTATTATAAAATAGCTTATAAAAATTGAGCTTGCCTTTATGATTGTTAAAATTAGAGGTGCTAACAACAAACAGTTTTTAATATTTTCATCATATTAATATTTAGATTAAAAAAACATAGTTGCAACTTTTAGGCAGTCTTTAAAATGAAATTTTTAATAGCATAAAATTAAGCATAGTGATGAAATGCTATTAAATACTTAATCAGTAGTATATACTATGATCCTAAGTACACAAGAAAAATACAAGAATATAATCAATAAGAACAAGCTAAATATAAATGCTAAATCAGGCCTAGCAACAAAAAAATAAACAAAAAACTATATAATAGGCCTATGCTATACTAGGCCTAGTTAATCATCATATTTATTATTTATATTGTTATTAATTTCACTTTTTTATAAAAATATCAGGCAGCTTGCACTTGCAGTGCAAGAATTAGAGATCCAAATATCAATGACCTTATCCTTGGTTGGTATTGGTATTGTATACTGTTATACTAGCTTATATATATCCAGGCTAAAAAGCATAGCCTAGACCCAATGGTATTCTTGTTAGGCACTTTTGTTATATGACCCCCGTGTAAAAGATACAGTCAAAGAATAGAAACCAGATGAAACATTATCCATGAGTCAAAGGCATTGCATTAAGGCAGTTTCAATTGATTTCTATTTGAAGTGAGTTCAACCAAAAAGAGTCTCTATATTCACTTTCATTATACAATCATTTAAATGGAGGAAATGTATGCAAAGGCCAAAGGGATCAGATAACAAAACTTGGGCTTTTTTCATCAATTTCGTAATATGATCCCCCAAGTCAAAATTTTCTTTGCAAGGGATTGTATATCAAAAATGAAATCAAGGTATCGCACTTGTAGATGAAGTAAAGATAGTTCATTCATACTAGGCCTATCTAATAATTCCATGCCTGACCCCTTTCCTCACTTTCGTTTTACAATCCCCTTACAGTATGGACAATATTGTTTCACACTATAGTGTATTGGGGATCATATAACAAAAGTGAGGGGGGTTTCAAAAAAGAAAAGGGAGGGATACCAAAAAAATCACAACTTATTTTTGTGGAATCTCATATTAGGTAGCCTAGACAAGGGGTTAAACAAGGTATATGATCCCTTTCAAACAAATTTTTGACTGGGGGATCATATTACAAAATTGATGAAAATCCCAAGTTTCATTATCTGATCCTTTTCCATATATTTCTTCCATTTGAATGATTGTATAACGAAAGTGAATATAGATACATCCTTACTCTTGCTAAGAATCGTGGCTTGCGCTTGACTTAGCTCAGCTGCAGGGGGCATCAGGCAAATGCAACGAGGAGGCAGAGGAGACTGCCCATTCTGCTAGCCTTACGATTAAATAGGGTAATTGCACTTCAAATATACTCCACTGATAGGCCTATGCAAATAAGACTCCTATCTTTTACATAGGGGATTGTATAACAAAAGTGCCATGTTCTATAGAACAATTTCTATAGTTTACAATTCTATAAAATACAATTACCCCTTACAATTGCCCCTTACAATTTCTATAGAACTATAGAACCATAGAACCATATGTTCTATATTGTAAGGGGATCATAAAATGACGAAAGAATGCCAACCCAACTATGTTGGCCTAGGCCTAGTCATGGTTAATTATAACTAGGCCTGGTATATTTTTTGGGAAATTAGGCCCTATTCTCCTACTAGGCCTTACCTAACCTACTCTAGAATAAAAACCAAAGTTTGCTTTATAGGCCTATGCTAGAGTGTATTGCTAGGCTAATATAAAACAAAACCATGTAATTTGCATTATTTGTTGTTAAAAATCAATTGACAATTAGGCTCCATGCAAGCCATAGGCCTAGTCTATGACTCAGGTCTACAAAATTTATCTAGGTTTTCCTATGCTAGAAATTTATGCAGCACAAATGTGATATATTAACATCTCTGATTAAAAAAAACTAAATATTGAAACAACTAAGCTTATCGAATTAAAAATTTATAACTTAACCTAGCCTTACTTACTATAAAAATTTAATGTCTTCAGTTTTTATGTCATAACTGTCATAGGCCTAACATAACATGTCATAACCATAACCGAGTTAAGTTGGAAATTGGAATGGATCGTCCGCAATAGATCGTCGTTAAGTCGTCGATGACGCAGCTCGAAGAAGCGGACAAACTTTCAAATATCGATAAAAGGGTGGCCAACAGTGTATTAAAACTTTTATAGGCTTTTTTCCAACAAAAAATGAAGTGTTAAGTTTCAAGATCAGTCTGATCGCATAGTAAAAAGTTCAAAGTTTTGTTTTAGTGTGTTTAAACCCGGAACCTGCTGCTTAATTTGTACATTTGTTTAAAGACTAAAAAATGTTTGATAGGGGGCAAGCTATACCAAGCACTACAACCCAAAAGTGGAAAGAAAATAGACCTGGCATAGTTGCAGGCCAAAAAAGTATGGCCCAATTTTTTTGGCCGCGGCTGAGGGGGAAGGGCATATGGCTCTCCAATTGCCCCCCCCCCTGGATCCGCGCCCCTGAATTTTTGCTGGGTGTGCACAGATTAGAAATGGTTAGAGAAAATTAAACAGTCATAATTAGGGTTATTCAATGCAATTAAGTTGCATCTGCTCAAACCATGCACTTGCAGGTCTGGGCTGTAGAAGTAGATCGAGAATGGTCGTCGCGAGCGGGATCGAGCTCTTGAAGCGCTCGATCCTCCTCTCCGGCCAGGAGTTCCCCACCAAACCTAGCGAGCATTGTACATGTACTTTCCGGGGCGTTGTGATGATGGAGAATGATGCCCCGAGCTCGAGTCCTTTTTTGCGACGCCTGCTGCAGGAGAGAGCGCACAGCAATTTCTGGCAGGATTAATATGTATCGCCATGCGCGCTGCTGCTCTCTCGCCGAAGATTCGATGGTGGGATCCACCAGCTGGAGAGACTAGGCTGCAACTACTTTAATTTTGTTGTTCTCTGAGTTAACTGAAGATCTAGTAAATATAAAGCTCATTACCGCTGACAATTCCCAGGCTGAGTTTGACTTGGCCACCATTGAATTTGCTGCGGGTACCACATGTCCACGAGCCTCCTGATCCAGCTCCGGAGTCAACTGATGGGACACTCATTGCGAGCAGAAATCAATTGCTCAGGTTTAGCCTTGAGTACAGGGGTCACAGTCGCATCGCAACCTCTGTTTCTATTGGGCCACAGTGACTTCAGGCATTTTTCTTACAAAACCGCGCTATTTCATTCAACAGCGCATTTTGATGCAGACGTAAAAGCAACCCTCAGGCAGCAGTGGTGCAGTACACCATACCTAACATTTTGGGGTCTACTCTCTTTAGTAAAAGTTCATGGTTGCCAGCACACACTAGTACGTCGCATGATACTTGCACCAGTAATAATCATGCGTTACACCGCATTCCGACACCCAGACGCGTCAGAATTAGGAGCGGCAGCACCAAGGGGCCGACCATATTATGCAGCTGCACCTGATCTACACTTGACGTAATTGCTGTAGGTACAATAAATGCAGGGTGCACAAGGTCACATGCACATGCAAACTGATATGCGCATACATTTTGCGAGCAAAATTAATGCAACAGACTGCTATACATTCATTATATCATGTCATGTAAATATCATGTGCATGTAAAACTAAAAGTACATGTCCTGTTTTGACGCCTAAATATATCCGTCGTCTACCGGAAGAAGAAAAATTACTTGTAATTTTTACATCTAAACTGTACTATATGTCTATACAGTATATCTAATCACAACTAAGGACCACTAGAAGTTACCCTTGTATCAAGACGTAGCGTGCTTAGATGCACGCATTGCGGAATTATTTATAGCCGCTTGTTTCAATTGCAGCTGAAGTTCAATGGTACAACGGGTACCTCAAAAGGTATCATCTAGGTACTAACGAGTAGCAAAAGCTCGAAACATGCCCCTCAAATGGAATGGCGCCTAAAGCCCGCACCCCAAGAAATCAATTTCAAGCTGTGCAAGAATAGTCGAAGAAAACTGCACCGGAAAGTCAAGGCACCTGCAGGCAAACCTGTCCTGACCTCTACGGTTGAGTAGTTTGTTTTAAAATATTCAAGCAATTTAATGTATGAGATGGTTTACGGCAAACATCAGAAAATCTCTGAGAAACTATAGACCATATTTGCTTGAGATTTGACAATATTTGCATTTGGCGAACAATCAAGAAGCCTAAAATGATGACGGCTTGAGCTGGATTTAAGAGTTGCAGTAGGGCGCCAACGGCAGTACTTTAAACTGCTGACTCTCCCATTCGACCTGCAGTTACCGCAGGTTTCCTGAGTTTTTCCATAGTCAGAGAAAATAAGACCGAACTCTGCTATAACAGTATACGTCACCGCTACTCTCTATCTTCTCTGCGTCTTCTCTTCTTTCCACTTAAAAAACAGGCCTCAGTGCTCACTCCGTTTAGCTTGTCCTTTTCTTTAGCATTGGCAGATTAGAACTGATGAAGAGAGAAATTTTCTCACGTGACCATCATAGCTCTACTTTTTCAGCCTACAGCCTAGAGCTGAGCTGATGGTGCAGCGGAAAAGATTGGATAGAGAATAAAACGCAGGAGAAGCTTTCATGACGACAGACGCGGTCAGCTGCACAGCTTTAATTGCCAATCGAAAAGAGCTCACACTCCGACAACTAGTACAATTGAGGGCCAAAAAAAACTTTACAGTAACCATAGTCTACTCGTAAAACATTGACAGACAAAGCTAGACAAGTTTCCTAATCAGGTCTAATAAGATCAAACGCAATGTCGTCGCCAGTGGAGTCAGCGAAGCGCGATCTGGCTCGTGCACTTCGCTCAGAGGAGCCTCATCGAGTCAAAGCGATACTTCGGTCGCCAGTTGCCGACCTGGCTTGGCTAGACAAGCCGCTAGACAGGTAACTGCGGTTAAATGTACATACTACGCACAATCTGTAGAAAACGTTGGGAGCACTGAATATACTGTACCAATACGTCCAGTATTTATAAGCTGCAGTACGCACCTCTAACTTTCAGTTCGTTGCAGCTTGATAGGGGCTGCAGCATTTTCTGGCAGCAGCTTGAAAACCTGCAGGGTTAAGACCATAGACTATAGCTTCTACTGCTCTAAAGCATAATCTGACTGATGTGGTTGCTATGCTATAATGTCTGTGGCACCAAGGGGCACCAAGGGGCTTTAGCACCAAGGGGCTTTAGCACCAAGGGGCTTTAGCACCAAGGGGCTTTAGCACCAAGGGGCTTTAGCACCAAGGGGCTTTAGCACCAAGGGGCTTTAGCACCAAGGGGCTTTAGCACCAAGGGGCTTTAGCACCAAGGGGCTTTAGCACCAAGGGGCTTTAGCACCAAGGGGCTTTAGCACCAAGGGGCTTTAGCACCAAGGGGCTTTAGCACCAAGGGGCTTTAGCACCAAGGGGCTTTAGCACCAAGGGCTTTAGCACCAAGGGGCTTTAGCACCAAGGGGCTTTAGCACCAAGGGGCTTTAGCACCAAGGGGCTTTAGCACCAAGGGGCTTTAGCACCAAGGGGCTTTAGCACCAAGGGGCTTTAGCACCAAGGGGCTTTAGCACCAAGGGGCTTTAGCACCAAGGGGCTTTAGCACCAAGGGGCTTTAGCACCAAGGGGCTTTAGCACCAAGGGGCTTTAGCACCAAGGGGCTTTAGCACCAAGGGGCTTTAGCACCAAGGGGCTTTAGCACCAAGGGGCTTTAGCACCAAGGGGCTTTAGCACCTAGGGGCTTTAGCACCTAGGGGCTTTATCACCAATGGGCTTTAGCACCAAGGGGCTTTAGCACCTAGGGGCGCCAGCCGCTTTATTTAGTTTAATCCCTTCTTACTAAAATAGCTTGGTTCTCTTAGTTCGGAATGTACGACTAAACGGATGCATATTGCAATTTAACGTGTTCGTTCACAACAGAGACGGCAGCTGCGCTCTGCACATCGGCTCCTATTGCGGCCAGGAGGTTGGCGTTCACGCCTTGCTAGAATTCGGCTGCGACCCGAACGTCACCAATCAGAACGGAGAGACTCCGCTGCACGTGGCAGCCGAGCAGCGGTTCGAGCACATGATCGACCTGCTGGTCGATGCCGAGGCAATCCGGCTTGATGCGGCTCGAAAGCTGGACAGGCGGACTGCGCTGCACATTGCCGCCAGTCACGGCTGTTGCGACGGCGTGCGAAGACTTCTGGAAGCCGGAGCTGGCATCGATGTTCGGGATCGGGACGGCAACACACCGGTGTTCCTGGCTGTCCAGAACAACAAGTGAGGATTTAGTTTACCTGATGGGTAGCCACGCTTTGTACTTCAGTAGAAGGACGCACCAAAACAAGAGACATCTTGACAATAATTTCCCGCAGACACCGCGTAGTTCACGAGCTGGTTTCTCGGGCGCTAATTTGAAGCTGAAGAACAACGGCTTGCAGACTTGTTTGGCATTTGCCATGAAGCAGAGCCAAGATAAAGCCATGATCAAACTGCTTGTTGAGCGCAAGTCCAACATGGCTCCTCAGCCTGGCACTAGCAGGCAGGCAGCCGCTCGAGCTACCCGAATTGACAATGCTGCACAGAAGCAACAGTCGATGGCAGGTAGAGATCTGCCTAATCAGGGTAGATTTTTTATGACCGAGTCGCATAGTAACAAACCTGACCGGCCGAATCTCACACCCAGCAGACAGCTATGGCAGCAACACCCTCAGGTATGGCAGTTTCTAACCGATTGTATAAATCTGTTCTGTAGTAGGTTTCGATGAGCTTAATTTATTCACTAGCTAAAGGGGGTTGTGGTAGCCCTGTGGTTTGAGCGTCGCCTGCGTCGGAGTCCCGACTTGAAAGGTTGGGGGTTCGATTCTCGACCCACTCGGAACAGTTTGTGTCCTTGAGCAAGACACTTAACTCTGCATTGCTTCAGTTTACCCAGCTGTAAAATGGGTGCCAGCATTAGCTGGGGTAATTGAGGGTGTGTGTGGCGACCCCCCCACCCCCAGTCCTTGGACTGAACGCTCAATATCTGGGGCTGAGCTGTCGGTTGCACATCTGCCCATTATTAATATTATTATGACTATCAAATCTCATAGCCGCAGACTCGACATCAACAATCGGTCATTCCGGAAGAGCCAACAAAGCATCCTCAAGCAGCCCAGCACCCTCAGTACCACCAGCAGAAGCAGCAACAGCAGCAACAACAGCAGCACAGGCTTAGCAACGCAAATTACTCGCGCCAACGCGACACGAAAAGCGCCGGTGTTCAAGCAACCCCGGCCGAATCAGACAAAGAAGATGATGACGAAGAGGATGCATACAGCATGGACAGCAAAATCCGCGGCTTGTGCATCATCGTGAACAATCAGGATTACTTCAACTCCGACGATTTCAAAGAACGCGCCGGAACAGATCTGGACGAGAGGTGCTTGGAGCGACTATTTAAATCGTTGCGCTTTCACGTCAAGATATTCAAGAATCTGGACGCCAAGGATATCTACTGGAACCTCAGCAACTATGCCAAGAGCGATCACAGCGGGTATGACTGTTACGTCTGCTGCATCCTGTCTCACGGCACTCTCGGCGGGATCTACGGAGTTGATGGACGAGTGCAGAAACTGTCCGACCTCACCGTGATGCTCAGCAGCACCAATTGTCCGTCGTTGGCCGGCAAGCCAAAACTGTTCTTTATCCAAGTGAGTTTCACAGCTGTACTGGTCTCGGCAATCCTCTACTTTCGCACGTTTAATTATTTTTCGAAAATAATGACTTGCCCTTAATTACCGCGAGTAAATATTTGAACTCGCGCGAGTGTACGACGTGGTAGTGTATCGATTTTATGTCTATGTATACTAGTTTGAGGCGGCTATTGGCTATGTCTATGGCCAAAACCTGAAATTGCTCTCTGTTCAAGTTTTGGCCTTAGACAATCGCTCCCTGTTTCTTGAGCAACAATGGGCCCATGCTAAGGCCCGGTTCAGGGCTATGCATGGCACATCTAAGGCCCTGTTCGACACCCACCTAGATGAGTTTCTGTGGCGCCGTTGCCACCCGCGCAACACCTTCGGCAAAATACTTTTCTGGGTGGTGCACTACTACGATGTTTAGTGCAACCGAACGTGGTAGCAAACTCGCTCATACCTGAGATGAGTCTCAAAGTCTTGAAGTTGACCGCCTGAACTTCGAAACCCATGCATCTTTAGGCTTGTCGAGGCCGCTGTCTCCAGCGAGGCGCGCACCATTTCACCGGCGGTCGGCAAGCCAGCGATCGCGACCCGGCCATGATCCCGATGGCCAACCACGAGACGGACGCGCTGTCAGCCGACCCAGACCAAGAGTACATCCTGCCTGATCACGGCGACTTCTTGATTGGCTACGCCACGGTGGCTCAGCACATCGCCCAGCGGCACCGGGAGCAGGGCTCCGTGTACGTGCAGACCCTCTGCGACGTTATCGAACGCGGCAGGCACAAGGAGGACCTGCTCAGTCTGCTCACCAAAGTCAAATACCGCGTGTCGAAGCACGTGTTCCACAATGAAGACGGCAGTGTGTTCGTTCAGATGCCCGAAGTAAAGGAAACTCTGCGCAAGAAGATCTACTTTAAGTAGCAACTAAAGCACTTCATTTAAAATCTGCTCAACAATTAATAGTCTAGTATACCTTTCAAAATTTCCCAATAATAGCATAGCAAAAGCCTAAACAATTCTTGACAATGAAAGCTATCCTAGAAACAAAAATTGCCCCGTTAAACTTCTGCAACATTTACGGACCCTTTTGAGGGTGATATCCATGTACAATACAAGCTACTTACAATCAGCTATGTGGAGCAATAATGAGTAGAAATCGCTATTACATAACGGCTATATGTACATGTATTATATGCATGTATAGACAAAGCTAGCTAAACTGTCTCAGTTCATGTACTTTTAAAGGACTTATCTAATTCGGTAATGTCAGACTATAAGGGTGTAAAATAAAAACGCACTTCTATCCCAATTTTTATATATTATTCTTCGACTTTTTAGAGGTTCTCAATAAAAATCCTATGTCTCGGTTGCAGAGAGCATCCATAAGTATTTATTAAAGTAGAATATTGTTTCATCTGGCTGCTATGCCGTTGCGTCATTACCAATTTGCTCAGTTTCAGTCACATGTATACAACAACAACAACAACAACAAGGTACTGCTCCCGCCGGCCACGCAGTAGCCAGAAAGGGGGGAGCAGTCAGAAAGCGCGTCTCTGGGCCATTGCCCTCAGGAAGTCGCATCCCCCTGCTTGGTCCGGGCGCCAGCGTCACTCAGAAGTCGGTCAGGGTATCGCACCGTTCGCCCTTGGCCTCGCCTCCGCGGTCCCTGCAGCTTGAGCAGCAGCACGTCGTGTAGCGGCTCAGGACAGCGGGCCTCCGACCGGATGACGTGGCCAGCCAGTCGAAGTCGCCGCCGCGCAGCAGGTCAGAAGGCCGCGTCAGGCGCGCCCTAGTGTAGAGCGCGGCGTTGGTCTCGCTGCCTGGGCCGCTGCGCACTCCGAAAGCCGCACGCAGCATTGCCGCATGCGCAGCGTCCAGCTGCCTCTCCAAGGCGTCCGTCAGGGTCCAAGTCTCGGCGTTGTACAACAGGACAGTCTCGACGACTGCCTGAAACAGCCGAGCCTTGAGACCGTCGTCCAGGGCCTCAGATTGGAGCACGGAGCGCACAGGTCGAAATGCGGCCCAGTCACATGTATATAAATTTCTTATCATAGCTATTAATATTTATAGAATAGTACATACATTTCTGGCCCCATCAGTGACATCTGCGTCAATGAGCCTGACAGTCTTCCTGACCCCATCAGTGACATCTGCATCAATGAGCCTGACAGTCTTCCTGACCCCATCAGTGACATCTGCGTCAATGAGCCTACAGTCTTCCTGACCCCATCAGTGACATCTGCGTCAATGAGCCTGACAGTCTTCCTGACCCCATCAGTGACATCTGAGCAAAAGTCAATTTCGGTTTAATTGTCAAATACTATCGCAGAGCTGCATTTCTGCACAAATTTCAATGTACATCTTAGCCACATAACACAGACACTCCCTCTACGAAACAAAGGCTTATCACATAGGCATAAGCTTTAACACAGAAGCCCCCTTTTCATTAGCTAGATGATCTCTCTTCCTCTCTCTCTCTCTCTCTCTCTCTCTCTCTCTCTCTCTCTCTCTCTCTCTCTCTATCTCTCTCTCTCTCTCTCTCCAACACAGACTCTTTCTGTCTTCAACACAGACTCTCTCTCTCTCCCTCTCTCTCTCTACCACTCTCTCTCTTCAACACAGACTCTCTCTCTCTCTCCCTCTCTCTCTACCACTCTCTCTCTTCAACACAGACTCTCTCTGTCTTCAACACAGACTCTCTCTCTCTCTCTCTCCCTCTCTCTCTCTACCTCTCTCTCTCTCTCTCTCTTCAACACAGACTCTCTCGGTCTTCAACACAGACTCTCTCTCTCTCTCCCTCTCTCTCTCTACCTCTCTCTCTCTCTTCAACAAAGACTCTCTCTGTCTCCAACACAGACTCTCTCGGTCTTCAACACAGACTCTCTCTCTCTCTTCAACACAGACTCTCTCTCTCTCTTCAACACAGACTCTCTCTGTCTTCAACACAGACTCTCTCCGTCTTCAACACAGGCTCTCTCCGTCTTCAACACAGACTCTCTCGTCAACACAGGAAACGTATTTCAACATGTGTCAACGACCGTAAAAATCAAAATGAGATTGGAATGAAAAACTCAAGCTAATTAACAGATATTTTCTGTATGCTTGGAACAATAAGTTGCTGGTAGAAACTAACGTACGGGAATGAGATTTAAATTGTTTAGCTGTATTTGCCTTTTAGTATCTTTTTAATAAAAACCAAAGATAACCCAATCGATATTGAATAACTGATCGACAACTGAGGATAATTTAGACAACAAACAGGGGATTGAATTTAGTTAGTTATATAAGTTGTTGATCGGCTTCAAGCCACACTGATGCATTCGCTCAATCGTGCATCGGAAACGTGAACTGGAAGTTCTTGCAGATGCAATGGCAAACACTTCGCTTAGGCGGCCCGGCCATGGCGCAGGTCGGCACCCTGTAGCAGGAGAGCCGGCATACATTCTGCCAGTAGAGCTGCGTGTTAACTGCAAGGTGAGGCGAAATCAGATTTATTGAAAGCTACTGTATAACAAAATATCGAATCGGCAATGTCTTACTCCAGTTGATCGGCCAACGCTTTTTCATCGACAGCTGCGGCACGTCGTTCTTGCCTTTGGCGCTGTCCGCACCAGTCAGCAGACAAGCCAGCATGGCCATGGCAGCCAGGCAATAGACAGTAGCAGCCTGCATGATTGCGTTGCTAGAAATTTGGTCAGCGAGTTTTCTACAAAACTGACAAGTCTGGGGCTGAATAAAACTGTCCCCTGGCTTAAGATGTCTTTTATAGACGATGGTCGGGATTTTCACCAGCCAATCAGAAATTGTCAATGAATTCATCAACGCTTGAAACGTTCAAAGGTTATAAGAGATTAAGGCAAGATGGGAGAAACTCTAAATAAAAAACCAAGAAATTTCGGGAAATCCTGAAGAACCTGAGTGATCGGGTGGGGTGTTTCATAGATGTTACAATTAGTGACCAGTGATAGTGACAAGCGATAATTTATGAGGTTACAAGTGCTGCAGAGTTTCGTTTCACAGAATGATTTGCAAATCTAGCGACAAGGTACAAGCTCTCTGAGTAGTGACTCAAAATATGTCTATGGCCAAATCAACGGGTGCCTCGCTCGAACCCCCCATCTCGAAAGCTTGCTTAAGATCTATGGTAAGATCTGTCTTACGCAGTCGTCCCGTGTATAGCATAAGATTAATCGAAGGGCGTTTCTGAAAGTCATCTTTGTCGCAGCTTTTGTGATT
Organism: Macrostomum lignano; assembly: GCA_002269645.1. Taxonomy (NCBI): domain Eukaryota; kingdom Metazoa; phylum Platyhelminthes; family Macrostomidae; genus Macrostomum; species Macrostomum lignano. Next base: position 12,755 of record NIVC01003674.1, read on the forward strand.
GACAGGTGCTTCTGAATTCCTTGCAGAAGTTGCTCCTTCTTAAGGGTGAAGAAATTCCGCACACGCTTGACCATTCTTAGTAAATCCGTGTGTAAAAATGTAACAAGTCCGTACCAAGGCGCAAGTTTACGATCTCACATAAAAAGAGCCAGAAACATACGAAGCTATAGTTTCGAGAAACAGCTTCCTCGCATAAGTTTACGCGGTCGTAGATTTGCGCCAAATCTTACGTACGGCCCAGTTGCGAGAACTTTGATCGCAACGCCTACGCATGACCGACCCAGCTTACGTCTATTGCCAGCGCGTAAGTTGCTTTCGAGAAAGACCCCCAGGACCCTGAATATGCTCTGAAAAGTGCTCTATGAAACACTCTGTGAAGCACAACAAATCTCTGCACTCTGATCGGGGGTGCCATGCAGACTCCTCGCCTTTCACCAAAGCTCCGACACTCTTGAATCAGTGTGATACCGATACCGGAATTTTCGGGAAATGAAAAACCTAATGATTATCACAGAGAAAGCGCGGCTTGCAAATTCCGGTTGACCCCCACTGAGCTCCTGGCTCTGGAAAACTTCAGAGAATGAGCTGAGACACGGCTTCAGTGTTCAGCGGTCACTGTACCAGTGGACTTCATAGTTTCAAGCTTCAACGTAGCTATACATAGATAGTCAATCCAATCTATTTATAACCATTTTTACCGAATCTTTTCTTCAATCTTCACGTCGATATCCTAGTCTTTTAGTCAGAAATAGTCGCAAGTCTGCACAAAAACACCTGTAACCAACTGCTTGATTCGTATTCCGTAGACAACGGTGCATATAACTATAGGCCCACGCATACATTTTTATCTCAACAAAACACCTGCGAAATCCCTCCTTTACCAGCGAGCCCGCATCAATTTTTATCCAGAGAGAGAGTAATTACCGTGGGCGTCAATTTTCAGCAATTTTCTGTTGCTTTATTTGCTTCCTCAGTGTCGGGATGTGGGTGACAGCCATTTTTTCACCTAAGCCGCCTCACAATAATGGCCACCCACGGCTTACAGTTTTTCGACGCTGAAATCAGTAGGAACAGCCTTTCTAGATTCTTAATTTCGTATGACAAGCTGCTGCTGCTGTAACTTGCTGTAAAAACTAGCACACAAACCTTCCAGAAGCGCGCTGCAACTTAATTTTATAACCGAACTTTAATTATTCTGTCTTATACTGAATCTCAGCAACTTGCTGTCATATTGGACTTGCGGTATCTTATCTACTGTATCATGACTGCAGCTCATATCCATACCGAACCAGTTGTGGGAGCGAATGTTCGTACATACGAGCATATAAGTACCCGAGATTTTGTACAGCCAAAGGTATGTCTACATTCTGCAACCTGTCTCGCCGTTTGAAAAAGAAAAAAATGGTGAATTTCTGCAACGCATTTCCGTTGCTTATAGCGCTGAGCTGGCATTGTCGTTCCTGTGCTCTGGGTCAGAAGCTTATCGTGGAAACGGATGACGCAATCTACCGTGGTCGGGTGCTGTCTCTAAACACCCAACAGCCTCAACAGCAAACTGTTGCCTTCCTGGGCATTCCATACGCTCAGCCGCCGATCAATGAGCTTCGATTCGCAGCCCCGTTGCCATGGAGACCATCAATTCCCGAAAGAAACTCGTCGGTCAAAGCCGAGCTAAACGCCACCAGAGCGGGACCGGCCTGCCTGCAGCGATCAGACCAGAGTGGCACCCCTAGCCGCATGTCTGAGGACTGCCTGTACCTGAATGTACACTCGCCTCCTGGAGTTCAAGGACGTCCTAAACCGGTGCTGGTCTGGCTGCACGGCGGGTTCTTTGAAACCGGTTCAGTCAGCGACCCGGACCAGACTGGCACCTGCTTCAGTTGGGATCTGGTAGCAACGTGCCAGAGCATGCTGCTAGTTGAGGCCGCCTACCGGCTGGGAGTGTTTGGCTTCCTAGCCGAGCCGGAGCCCGCCAACGGCAATGCCGGCCTGAAGGACCAGCAGATGGCGCTGGCCTGGGTTGCTAAAAACATCGTCCACTTTGGCGGTAACAATCGCTCAGTGACTCTGGCAGGCCTTGACGCTGGAGCTGCAGCCGTCGGATTTCACATGCTGAGTCCCGGCAGCAGGGACCACTTCCAGAGAGCCGTCTTCCTTGGCGGCAGCCCCCTTGCAGGCTGGGCTTTCGTTCGAGATCTTCAAGCGCTGCGCACGGCACACGAAGCCTTCTACAGTCTGACAGGCTGCACAGACCATGACGAGCTGCTGAATTGCTTGCGCGCTCTTCCAGCGGACGAATTGAACTCTCACCAATCAAAGTTTAATCAGGTATTTGATCGAGTCGAGTTTCCAGTGATTGTTGATAGCCAGTTTCTACAGTCGGATCCTGTCGAGGCTTTTGAGCGGGGCAATTTCGAGTCAAAAGCAGTCATCATTGGCGTAACCAGTTTGGAAGGAATTCAGCTAGCCTACAGAGCCCTCGGGGCGTTCAACGTCACGAACCAGTGGAATTTGACCGGCCAAGTTCACTTGGATTTGCTTGCTGAAGCCTTTCGCTACGTACCCCGTTTTCCAGAGGAGCCGGCGCCTCTGGCCAGCGAGTTTCTGCAGCTGACATTAACTTCCTATCCGGGCGAAAACTTGGGCGCTCGAAATTTCCGGCTGCTGACGAGCGCTCTATCGGAGCAGGCGGTGGTGTGCGACTCAAACCGGATGGCCGACCTTCTGCTCCAAGCTGCCAACGGGAGTTCGGACACATTTTTTTACCAACTCGACGAGCCTGATAGCAACACAGATGAGTACCTGGGCGCCGGGCATGGCAAAGACGCCGCCTACTTCACCGGCGAACCACTGCGACGAGCTGACTATGATACAGAGCAGAAATAATTGTCTAATTCAATGATGGCCATACTGAAAACATTTCTAGACAGTGGGAACGTCACCGTGACTGGTTGGAAGCCGACCAGTCAACAGGGACTGGAGTTTTACAGATTCAGAGCGGCAAGAAGCGCCGATTACCGCTCGGAGATGGTCAGTGGCGGATTTAAGCGACAGGACTGCCGCCTGTGGTCTGAAGTCATGCCTCGGCTGAGTGTTGCAACGCCGACTACTTCAGCTGAACCGGACGTTGACACCGAGGCAAAGTTCTGGGAGCGCTGCAACACAACGATAAACTTGGTGAGCGTCATTGTCAGGGCGTCGGCGGAGGTCTGATCCTGCTTCTGATCGTCTGCGTTGTCATTGTGGCCAGAGATCGTTACAGTAGTTCGCACGATTTCATTGAGCTTCATCAGCGTGTCAAACCATTGGGAAAATAGCGACTAACAGTAGAATCGGACTATTGTTACTGTTTTACTGCACCCGAAGGAGTAGCCATTGGCACGCTTAATTCAAGGTCGCTTTACCTGATAATTTCGTGCAACTTTATACAAAACTCCACCTTGTTGTTTTTTAGGTCCTGTACGACTTTCAGGTGTGTTTAGAATGCTGCAGCCTAGTGGTTAGAGCGTTGTACTCACGACCTAAAAAGGTCGAGGGTTTGATTCCCGATCCCACTAGGAACAATTTGTGTCCTTGAGCAAGACACAACTCTGCATTGCTTCAGTTCACCCAGCTGTAAACTGCTATAGCATTGGGTGCTAGCATTAGCTGAGGTAATTGAGGGTGTGTCTGGCGACCCCCCCCCAGCCCTTGGACTGAACAGCCGTACGCAGCCTTCAGATGCGCCGCGCAATAGCTGCGGCTGAGCTGATGAATGCACATCTGTCCAATGAGCCAGGTGTAATCAAATATTATTATTGGAATGTCGATACTACATGTGGTATATATTATACCTAGAAAAGCTCAACTCGCTAATTTATTTTTACGTACTTTTTTGCCTAATTGCAGCGAGAATTTCACTCGTACGTGCCTAAATCAAGGACTTCTAGACTGAGGTAAACTAGTAGTGGTCCTTGGCCTGAACAGTTTGAAGTGGCCTTTTTAAGTTACTTCTGTCAAAATGCTGGATTGTAGCACTATTTTCACATATTTCGAATGTAAATAACAGTCTTGAGAAATGGCGATGAATTCTGGAATCTTCGGGGCAATACTGTCCCCAAATTGTGAGCAACCGATAAGCAAGTAAGCCTTGCAGACTGTCCATTATTTTCTGTGCAATTAAATGCAAATTTCGTTGGCCATTTACTCGACGGAACTGCAGCTGTTCGCTGCAAGTTATCAGCGTTTCGAGGCAATTTTGTAATTTGGTTCTTAGGCTGTTCAGGCTAGGCGCAGGTGTTTGCACTGCGATAATTGATCCAACAGACATTTTTATGAATTGTGAATACCTCGCTGTTCTGCCTAACGCGCTTTGTCTTTTGTATTCTGTCTCTGTTTGTAAAAATAATTAATTGCGACTAAATCGCTGCTGATTGAGTCTTCTGTGCAGCAATTATTCTCTTTTTTTAGAAAAACATACTCGTAAATTGGAATATCCGAATGGTCTGAATTCTAACTTTGAAATCCTATGCGAGTCCCGAACTTTCGATTATACCTATGTATTTAACCTATTTCTACAGATATCTTGCCATCGAAAATTTATGAGAGTCCCTTGTCTGAGAGTTCCGCATCTGAGTGTCCTGTGTCTCAGAGTCCCGTGTCTGATAGTCCCGTGTCTGAAATGACTTATGTCTGATAGTCCCGTGTCAGAAATGACTTATGTCTGATAGTCCCGTGAATGAAATGACTTATGTCTGATAGTCCCGTGAATGAAATGACTTATGTCTGAGAGTCCCGTGTCTGAAATGTCTTACATGTATGTCTGAGAGTCCCTTGTCTGAAATGTCTTACATGTATGTCTGATAGTACCGTGTCTGAAATGTCTTACATGTATGTCTGATAGTACCGTGTCTGAAATGTCTTACATGTATGTCTGAGAGTCCCGTGTCTGAAATGTCTTACATGTATGTCTGATAGTACCGTGTCTGAAATGTCTTACATGTATGTCTGAGAGTCCCGTGTCTGAAATGTCTTACATGTATGTCTGATAGTACCGTGTCTGAAATGTCTTACATGTATGTCTGATAGTACCGTGTCTGAAATGTCTTACATGTATGTCTGAGAGTCCCGTGTCTGAAATGTCTTACATGTATGTCTGATAGTACCGTGTCTGAAATGTCTTACATGTATGTCTGATAGTACCGTGTCTGAAATGTCTTACATGTATGTCTGATAGTACCGTGTCTGAAATGTCTTACATGTATGTCTGAGAGTCCCGTGTCTGAAATGTCTTACATGTATGTCTGATAGTACCGTGTCTGAAATGTCTTACATGTATGTCTGATAGTACCGTGTCTGAAATGTCTTACATGTATGTCTGATAGTACCGTGTCTGAAATGTCTTACATGTATGTCTGATAGTACCGTGTCTGAAATGTCTTACATGTATGTCTGAGAGTCCGTGTCTGAAATGTCTTACATGTATGTCTGATAGTACCGTGTCTGAAATGTCTTACATGTATGTCTGAGAGTCCCGTGTCTGAAATGTCTTACATGTATGTCTGATAGTACCGTGTCTGAAATGTCTTACATGTATGTCTGAGAGTCCCGTGTCTGAAATGTCTTACATGTATGTCTGATAGTCCGTGTCTGAAATGTCTTACATGTATGTCTGATAGTACCGTGTCTGAAATGTCTTACATGTATGTCTGATAGTACCGTGTCTGAAATGTCTTACATGTATGTCTGATAGTACCGTGTCTGAAATGTCTTACATGTATGTCTGAGAGTCCCGTGTCTGAAATGTCTTACATGTATGTCTGATAGTACCGTGTCTGAAATGTCTTACATGTATGTCTGATAGTACCGTGTCTGAAATGTCTTACATGTATGTCTGAGAGTCCCGTGTCTGAAATGTCTTACATGTATGTCTGAGAGTCCCGTGTCTGAAATGTCTTACATGTATGTCTGATAGTCCGTGTCTGTGTCTGTATGTCTGAGAGTCAGGGTCCCGTGTCTGAGGGCAAAGACCCCAGAGTTGAACTTGTGGAACCCAAATTTAATAGCAATCTCTTTTCTATTGTCAATTGAAATGGATTAGCCATACACTTTAAGCCTCAGGATCAATTTTACTGTCTAATGCACCTGGCTCAGCAGTTGAGCTGGGGCTCCCAACATGCGAAATTGACCCCCTCCTCTGACAGAAAGTTTAGATTGAATTTCAATAAACATATTACTGGATTTGACATATTGACAGTGAAATGCGCAACAGATGGTCACGCAGGGGGGAAATTACGGTTAGTCTTTATTGTATTTCACGTTAGTAGTATTTATTGGTGCTCAAAAAATGTTTTATTTATTACTGTCTTCATCTGTCGTGACAAAATTATTTAGCCAGAAGAGGATACGAGCTATTTACTAGCAACCATGGTCCTCGTAAAACCGCTCTCTCGTTGGTAAACAGTTCAACATAAAGCTGCGTAAAGTTCTATTATAGTGGTCCTTGGGTGTCCACCGGTCAGTGGTTCTGGACAGCCGAGGACAGGACAGACACCTCTTGCACCTGCATGAGTGCCCGTGCTGTCAGATGACATCAGATTGTTGAGCACTAAGGCATCTCAGACCGAATTTTAGGTTGTATGGAAAGTCCCGTGGAAAGTGATAGCGACCGTGTTTAAGTAATCAATAAAAACTATTCATTCGACTCTTTTATAAGCTACACTGTCACAACGAAGTAGTGTGAAATTTATGACTTGTCTATGAAAAAAATCGTTATAATTTCTTAGGAGTTGCTTCTAACTATTGAACTTGAGGTAGTAAAAGGTAGTCTGATTTATGCAAATTTATGCAAGACAAATATTTTATGCATTATCACATCTCTCTAATATTGCCAGTCAGCGTCTATGAAGCGTTACAGGGGAAGAACCGTTCACCCGTTAAATGCAGCCTGTCTTTTATAGAAAGGCTTAGAAATTTCTTGTTGTTAAAACAAGCTCACTGCTGCCGGCTTGATTTCGTTGATCCTAAATCCAGGAGGCGATTTGGTTTCTTCCATGTCAAATTTTTAGACTCTGGACCTGGGTGAATCTCTATTCTGTAAGTCGTCAAGTTACCCGATTGTTCTAGCGCAGATGTTGCCCCCGTTGCGCGGTGTCGCATTTCCGATTCCACCCCCAGTTCTGAATCGTGTATAAATGACAGCGCTTGTTGAACGTCTCCTGCAAGCTACTCACTAAACTACCACAGTTCAAGTTGGTATTGAAGAAACCCCCAGCACTCCATATCGCTCCAAAGCCATGTCCAAGCGTTGCTATCTGCTAGCTCTGGCCCTCTGCGCCCTCCTCGGCCTCGTCTCGGCCAGCGGCGACGCCGAGTGCGCCAGCGAGCGCCGGACCAAGACGGCCAATCTGGGCGGCAAGGTGATCAGTCAGAGTCTTGTCCGCATGCGGGTCGGCACCGGCCAGTGCCTGTGGGTCCGGGAGGGCAGCACGCCGAACAGGTACCGATCCGAGAGCTGCATGAACTGCCGCGTGTACGGCAGCAACCAGGTGTACTGCACCGGCGCTCCCTCCGTGGCCGTTCCACCGCCATGCGTTGTGGCACTGGGACCCGACTGCTCCTGGCACACCGTGGACCCGACTGACAAGACCAAAGCCTGCGACCCGGCCGCTCTGATGAAGAAAAGGCTGGCTGCAGGACCTCCGCCTCTGCCATGAATATTTTACTCTGTTGAACCTATTTAACGGATTAACTGGTTGATTGGCTGAAAAGAAATGTGCTAAATACAACAAATATATACTGTGAACCATGAACATCGGATCAGCTTGTTGGTGTAGAAAAATGATTAAAATTAATTTAGGTCTCGAGCAATAGTGTTAACAAATTCTTCAGAACTGTGAGCAACTCTGGCACACCGGCAGGACAGGGGGGACATGCCAATGCCTTGCTCCCCCTCACCCAACCGCATGACCGGTTATGAAAAATCAATAATTTTGCTTGAGGGCGACAAAATAAGTGCCTAAATGAGTGCCTGCGGCGCTAAAATGAGTGCCTGCGGCGCTAAAATGAGTGCCTGCGGCGCTAAAATGAGTGCCTGCGGCGCTAAAATGAGTGCCTGCGGCGCTAAAATGAGTGACTGTGGCGCTAAAATGAGTGCCTGCAGCGCTAAAATGAGTGCCTGCAGCGCTAAAATGAGTGCCTGCGGCGCCAAAAGGAGTGCCTGCAGCGCTAAAAGGAGTGCCTGTAGCGCTAAAATTTGTGCCTGTAGCTCTAAAAAGAGTGCGGCGCCAAAATGAGTGCCTGCGGCGCCAAGTGAGCGCTGGCAACACCGATTTTGAAAATAGTGTACATGTACATGTAGAATTCTTGGCTTTGTCCCCCCACCATAAAATCCATGCCGACGCCCCTGTTTGAGTGGTCTATTGATTGGTGCAAAATGACAGTTTCTAATCTTTGAACTTCATAGCAGCAAAAATCTGAATTCTGATGCTCTAGCAGACTACTAGTAGTAGACTAGTGTAATTTGTTACGGAATGAAAAATTAACCAGAAATAATCTCCAAGAAGCTCATTACCCTCTGTAAGACACAATTATTAACTTAAAATTGTGATAAATTTAAGGTTTAGGATCGGTTGAGAATTACAATTACATCACGATTACGGGGCTAGCTTTGGTTCGTATCTATGCATGTATTACTTGAGTACACCTGTCTCATTTCATGCTCATATTTCGATATTTCTAGTCAAAAAAGTTTACCCATGGTCTGCTGCAATGAAAAATGCCCATCTACATCTACTTGGACAAATGAGCATATCACGGGGCTGCTCCTGCCCTGGGAAACTACCTAGCTAGGGAAAAACTCGTAGCAGAAGAATAATCATGTGACTTCTAGGAGCAGAAATCTTTGTTATTAACAAGAAGATACGCGCTGAAGAAAACTGCTGCTCAAAAAAGACGAACGGGCAGCTCTAACCCCGCCCCTTTCGAGTCCCGTCCATCTCCCTCGCCATTGAAGACGTGATCGAGAACTCATGCTCACAAGTTCGAGAGATTGTCCTCCCTGATTGGGAAGAGAAATTTAGCAGTTCACAGGGAGTCTGCGTGATCGGGGGCTGGTCAACAGAGCTGGGTGATAGGATGAGAAGCTTTCATCCGCCGAAGACAGTAGTTTGATAACCTTTCGATACACCCGACATCTGTAAAGGAAAGAAAACTGTGCCATTGGCTCACCATATCAAGCTAAAAAGGTTCTCATAGCTAACGGGAATCTGCAACTACGAACTTCCATCTCGTACCTTCAATTTACAAAATTCATCACGCAACTATGGGTCAAAATTTGAGCTCCTGGTGTTCCTGCTGCTGCTGGCAGCTGGACGCATTCGTAGACGATAAAAGCTACGACGCGAGTCCGTCGGTCACCACCAACAATTTTGCAGCGGCTAGCAGTGCGGCAAACACGAGCAACAATGTCAATAGCAGCTGCAGCGGCGGCAGCGGCGGGGTGAGCGCGAAGAACTGCCAGAAGCCTATTGAAACAGCGCCTGCCATCAGCATTGAACAGCCGCCCAAGACAATCCGAAGCCGTTCAGTCAAGCCGTCGGTCAACTTCTCGTCGCCATCAGCCGGACGGAGGATCTCTCTCCGGCGCTGCTCCAGCCTCGCAGACAAGCAGCTGTTCGGCGACCTGCCCGAAGGCGTGTCGCAGCAGGCGGTCTCCGAGATCTTGCTGCTACGCGGCATGGTCCGCTCCGGCCTGCTGCCGCTCCGCTCTTACATGTCTATAGCGGCCGAGATACTCGAATGCGACCAGCTCAAGATGCTGCAGGAGCAGCAGAACCGGAGGCAACGAGAGAAGGAGTTGAAACTGCAGCAACTGCGGCAGCAGTACATTCAGCTGCAGCAGAGGAAGGTTCGACCGAAGAGAGAGAAAGCCAAGCCCAGGGCCCGCGATGCTGACAGTTCCTAATTAATGAGTCGGCAACAACTTCTTATTGAATGTTTAGTTTCATAAGTGCGGCCCCCCTTCGGGGCGCCCAATAAGCACGGAGCAAAAATAGTTAATGGAAAACAATTAAAAAAGCACATTTTCTTAAACACCAATTCCTTCTTAACTTTTAAAAATCACCTTATTCATGTAAAATTGTCACGGACAATGATATTTGCTATGAATCTATTTTTTTCTAAAATTAACAAATATACAACAAAATATAACTTTCACAAAGATAACAGACATTACCCCTAAATAGAAAATATTCCCAAGACAGCAAGCATCCCTCCAGATAGCAAGCACCCCCTCCAAAAGTAAGCAACCGCAGATAGCAAGCATCCCCTAATACTCGTAGCAAGCATCCACCCAGATAGCGAGCATCCTGCAGACAGCAAGCATTTCCCAAATATTGTAGAAGCATCCAGCTAGATAGCAAGCATCCCCCAAATATTGTAGAAGCATCCACCCAGACAGCAAGCATCTCCCAGATAGCAAGCATCCACCCAGACAGCAAGCATCCTGCAGATACCAAGCACCACCCAAATATTGCAGAAGCATCAACCCAGTTAGTAAGAATCCATAAAAAGCAAACATCCCTAGATAGAAAGAATCCCATACATATAGCCAAGCTTATCAAGCGCAGTAATCCTTTGTTTGCCAAGCGCAGTAATCATTGGTTTATCAAGTGCAGTAATCCTTGGCTTATCAAGTGAAGTAAGTTCTGGTCTATCAAGTGCAGTAATCCTTGGTTTATCAAGTGCAGTAAGTCTTGGTTTATCAAGTGCAGTAAGTCTTGGTTTATCAAGTGCAGAAATCCTTGGTTTATCAAGTGCAGAAATCCTTGGTTTATAAAGTGCCGTAAGTCTTGGTTTATCCAATGCAGTAGTCCTTGGTTTATCAAGTGCAATAATCCTTGGTTAATCAAGTGCAGTAATCCTTGGTTTATGAAGTGCAGTAATCCTTGGTTTATCAAGTGCAGTAATCCTTGGTTTATCAAGTGCAGAAATCCTTGGCTTATCAAGTGCAGTAATCCTTGGTTTATCAAGTGCAGTAACCCTTTGTTTATCAAGCGCAGTAGTCCTTGGTTTATCAAGTGCAGTAATCCTTGGCTTATCGAGTGCAATAATCCTTGGCTTATCAAGTGCAATAATCCTTGGTTTATCAAGTGCAATAATCCTTGGTTTATCAAGCGCAGTAATCTTTGGCTTATCAAGTGCAATAATCCTTGGTTTATCAAGTGCAGTAATCCTTCGCCTATCAAGTGCAATAATCCTTGGTTTATCAAGCGCAGTAATCCTTGGCTTATCGAGTGCAATAATCCTTGGCTTAGCAAGTGCAATAATCCTTGGTTTATCGAGTGCAGTAATCCTTGGCTTATCAAGTGCAGTAATCCTTGGTTTATCAAGTGCAGTAATCCTTGGTTTATCAAGTGCAGTAAGTCTTGGTTAATCTAGTGCAGTAATCCTTGGTTTATCAAGTGCAGTAACCCTTTGTTTATCAAGCGCAGTAGTCCTTGGTTTATCAAGTGCAGTAATCCTTGGCTTATCGAGTGCAATAATCCTTGGCTTATCAAGTGCAATAATCCTTGGTTTATCAAGTGCAATAATCCTTGGTTTATCAAGCGCAGTAATCTTTCGCTTATCGAGTGCAATAATCCTTGGCTTATCAAGTGCAATAATCCTTGGTTTATCAAGTGCAATAATCCTTGGTTTATCAAGCGCAGTAATCTTTGGCTTATCAAGTGCAATAATCCTTGGTTTATCAAGTGCAGTAATCCTTGGCCTATCAAGTGCAATAATCCTTGGTTTATCAAGCGCAGTAATCCTTGGCTTATCGAGTGCAATAATCCTTGGCTTAGCAAGTGCAATAATCCTTGGTTTATCAAGTGCAGTAATCCTTGGCCTATCAAGTGCAATAATCCTTGGCTTAGCAAGTGCAATAATCCTTGGTTTATCAAGTGCAGTAATCCTTGGCCTATCAAGTGCAATAATCCTTGGTTTATCAAGCGCAGTAATCCTTGGCTTATCGAGTGCAGTAATCCTTGGCCTATCAAGTGCAATAATCCTTGGTTTATCAAGCGCAGTAATCCTTGGTTTATCAAGTACAATAATCCTTGGCTTATCAAGTGCAATAATCCTTGGTTTATCAAGTACAATAATCCTTGGTTTATCAAGCGCAGTAATCCTTGGCTTATCGAGTGCAATAATCCTTGGCTTATCGAGTGCAATAATCCTTGGCTTATCCAGTGCAATAATCCTTGGCTTATCCAGTGCAATAATCCTTGGTTTATCAAGTACAATAATCCTTGGCTTCTAATCCATAATCCAGGTCTTTTTAATTAGTTTTTTTAATAAAAGCTTTCAATAAAAAATTTATGCTACTTTTATTCTTTTATACACTACTAAGATTCGAACCCAGTGTAGAGTGTTCTACCTTTCGTAAAAAAAGACATAAAAGTGTTAACGTACTACTCACACATTTTATTCAGTAGTAAGTTGAAGAGCATGAATAAAGGTAGGCTTTGAATTATAAGTATATTCTGACTAACCAATAGAAAAAGAGAGACCTTGAGCATGCTAAATTTAGAAATCACCCAATCACGTGTAACCTGTACGGGTCGAACGCAAACCCCAGGAGAGATGCATCATTCAACCGTACGCACGTGACCCAATCAAATGTAACTAAAAATAACTCGAATGCGATGACCAATCACGCGCTTTTACACTGAACCAATGGATTAACTTTCTACCCTGCCAAGTTTGACAGCAACCAAACCGTGACCTTTTTGACAGCTGAAGAGTTGGACCCACGTGACTCATGGGGGTCCATTTGCCTATAAATACAAGTGGTCCGGAACGGACCCGGAGCCACAAAATCTCTGAGAGAGAAAGCTCCGAAGAGGAAGCTCTGCAGCAGACTTCCTGAAGCAACTCGAAGACGTGGTCGAGTTCTTGCGGTGAGCCTTACTCATTTGCGCCTGTTGGCTGAGACGTCTCGCTCAAGTCCAAGAGTGACTTGAGTTTATTGTGAGTCGGTTGAAGACTCCTGAGTCTGGTTAGACTCTACTGGTTGCAGTCTCCAGAAGGACTGCCCCTGATAGATCTTAGAAGACTATCAGTGGTTTCCGGAGCTATACCTAGAGTGCATAGAGGCACTACTAGAAGGAGTAGGCTTATACTAAACCGCAGTTTGGCGCAGGGTACCCATTGTTGATTTGGAAGCATCCCATTGGTCCGCACTACAGATACCGGCCGGAAACGACTTCAGTGGAAGTAAAGGAACGCGGACCTGGTGACGAACATCGACGTCTAGCGAAGTTCGAGAGTCAAAGGAAATCCGAGAACTACAGAACAAGGAAGAGCTCTCCGAGACAGGACTCAAGGTAATATATACCTTCATTTGATTACTGGGTTGCCTAGCTATAGAGCTAGAAGTGATTGTTCTTCGATTACCGAAAGTCGGGTAATAAGGAACACATCACCAGGTTGCTGCATTAGCAGTCCAGTGTGTTCACATCTAGGCTAGCTCTCATTGAAATTGTAAATGAATTTGTAGCACTTATAATTCAACACTCACACCAAGTCAATAGAGTAAAAGTTACACGAGGCAGTTATGACATAATCAATTTCTTAGGCAAGTCAGTACCAGTGTCTATTAAAGTTAGCAATATGGTTACGCAAGATAAATCAAGTATTGTGCTATGCTTCCACACTGCGTTTTCGATACTGTGACGTAATTCAATTCAGTGTCAAAATTCAGCCAGTACAGAGACGATAAATAAAAGCCTATTGTTATGATGCAATCTATTTCAGAATCAGAATTCAACCAGTCAGTTTTTTCTCTAGCATTCTTACAATGCATTTCAAGTCGAAAGAGCTGCTTGACCTTTGCAAAAAAGCATGTTTTTCGAATATTTAATCCCTTTAGCATCGAGCAATTTCTTAGCCAAGATGCATGTACCGTCACGGGCAAATTTCTGATCGAACAGTGCAAGTTCGAAGAAAATCGGTCCAGCCATTCAGGAGAAAATCGATTTAGGATTTAGTATATTTAAGATTAGCTAGTGGCCGTATGCTGTTGACTTTTTATAGCTAGAATTGCGTCTAACATGTATGTCTGTTGGTTTGGGGACAAAATAGGAAAACACGTCTCCAAACTATAACACGAGCAGGGGCGTCGCCATGGATTTTATGGTGGGGGGGAACAAAGCCGAGAATTCTACTGTAGATGTACATGACTAAATTCCTACATGTACATTATTTCTGAATTGGTGTTGTCATCGGTCATTTTAGCGCTGCAGGCACTCATTTTAGCGCCGCAGGTACTTATTTTGGCGCCGCAGGCACTCATTTAGACGCCGCAGGTACTCATTTAGGCGCCGCAGGCACTCATTTACGCGCCGCATGCACTCGTTTAGGCGCCGCAGGCACTATTTTAGCGCCGCAGGCACTCATTTTTGCGCCGCAGGTACTTATTTTGGCGCCGCAGGCACTCATTTTGGCGCCGCAGACACTCATTTAGGCGCCGCAGGCACTCATTTAGGCGCCGCAGGCACTCATTTACGCGCCGCATGCACTCGTTTAGGCGCCGCAGGCACTATTTTAGCGCCGCAGGCACTCATTTTTGCACCGCAGGTACTTATTTTGGCGCCGCAGGCACTCATTTTGGCGCCGCAGACACTCATTTAGGCGCCGCAGGCACTCATTTAGGCACCGCTGGCACTCATTTAGGCGCCGCAGGCACTCATTTAGGCGCCGCAGGCACTCATTTTGACGCCGCGAGCACTATTAGTTTGGTGCTGCATGCACTCGGAATCTCGGCTTGGCTCTGCTCGTGCAATTAACGGTCTTGAGAGCCAAACCCCCCAAGGCGCAGTGAAGTGTACATGCCTAACGATAAAATAAATTTAGGGCCGCTGTACACTCCTGTGTGAGTGTGTGCCTGCGTACGTATCCGCGCGCTTGTGTGCCTGCTCAGGGGAGTCGGCGGAATGGGCAGTAATGCCTCTCGCCGGTTGTGTGCCTATGTCGCTTAAAGTGCGCCAGGGTGCACACAACCCCCCTGCCTCTAATAAAAAAACGGGTCAACAAGGTGGGGTGGGGGGGACAAAGCATTGTCATGTCCCCCTATAGCTTTTACTGTGGGGACATGCCCCTCTGTCCCCCCCGGTAGCGACGCCCCTAAACACGAGGCTGAGTCTGAGTCTAGGAGGCGCCAGGAGTCCTGCGTGTGCACGAGAAGTGCCGTCAGTGCTGGCTTTGAGACAATGTCGAAGAATGCGTCGCACCAGCTAAGGAACCCTGGCCTCTGTTGTCAGCAGTAACTATTGTACCTTCGTTCCTGTTCACTAATAATATCAACACAATCATACTTTTCAATTTTTTATTTGCTAAGCGTTTGTACCAATTTATGTAGCTCAAAGTTTATTACAAAGCATCTTGGATATATTTGAGCGAAGCAAACATGCAATAAGGTCATTCTACGAGCGTACGTTAGAAGCAAAGTGGCTCTTCATCCGAAACCATGATTGTGTCAGCGTTTTTTGCTAGTTTGTGATTGTGCGCGGATACTTTGAAAAAATAAAAAGGGAACATCGATTGGGTTCTTTTACAAGGTTTGCGATTTTGTTTGCAGTTCTGAAACATTAAAAAACAATACTACCGTGTATTGTCTGTCTGTCTGTCTTAGTGTCTGTCGGTCTTAGTGTCTGTCTGTCTTAGTGTCTGTTGGTCTTAGTGTCTGTTGGTCTTAGTGTCTGTCTGTCTTAGTGTCTGTTGGTCTTAGTGTCTGTCTGTCTTAGTGTCTGTCTGTCTGTCTGTCTGTCTGTCTTAGTGTCTTAGTGTCTGTCTGTCTTAGTGTCTGTCTGTCTTAGTGTCTGTCTGTCTTAGTGTCTATCTTTCTTAGTGTCTGTTGGTCTTAGTGTCTGTCTTAGTGTCTGTCTGTCTGTCTGTCTGTCTCAAGCAAAAGCAAGCAGATCATCTAGCAGTCGTAGGTGCACAGAAACTCTTGAAGAAATGCGTAAACAAGGAAGCCGATGTAGAACAGAAAAAAAGAGATCCCAATGGCCTTGCCCAGCTTGAACCTGGCTATGGCGATCACGCTGAAGCACATCACCAGCAGGATGATCAGAATGATGCCGAATTTCACGTGAGGAATCATCCTCATGGCTCCCTGGCAGTAGTATTGCTGCAATATGCCAGGTAGAAGGTGCTGAGTGATAGATTTTAAGTGCTAGGGTCGTACATGCGTTTGTCTTTTTTGAAATGGATAACCCCTAGCCTCAGACCATGCGCCCCAGTCTTAATATGGACACTCCAGTAATAATTTAGACACCTCAGTTTTAATATGGACACTATAGTCTTAATATGGACATCCTCGTCTTAATACAGACACCCAGCCTTAATACAGACACCCCAGTCTGAATGTGGACAGTCTAGTCTTAATATGGACACTCCAGTCTTAATATATGGACACCCAGTCTTACTTTGGACATCTCAGTTCTATTACGGACACCCCAGACTTAATACGGACACCCCAGTCTTAATATAAACACTTTAGTCTTAGTATGGACACTCCAATCTTAACATGGACACCCCAGACTTAATGTGGACACCCTAGTGTTAATGTGGACACCCCAGTCTTGGACTATGGACATCCCAATGTTAATGTGGACACCCCAGTCTTAATATGGACACCTCAGACTAAATATGGACACCCCAGACTTAATATGGACATCCTAGTCTTAATATGGACACCTCAGTCTTAGTATGGACACTCCAGTCTTAACATGGACACCTCAGTCTTAACATGGACACCTCTGACTTAATGTGGACACCCCATTGTTAATATGGACACCCCAGTCTTGGACTATGGACATCCCAATGTTAATGTGGACACCCCAGTCTTAATATTGACACTCCATCTCATGTCCTGCTCATTCCGCTGACCCCCCTTGAGCACGCATGAATTTTACTATTTCAAACTGCTCACCCGCTCTTTATCGCTGAACATGTCAATCGGTTCCATTCTGTTGATGCACAACTTAATAAAGAATGGCAGCCCGAGGCCCAAGTTAATGTCGAAGACATTCGAACCGATGGCGTTGGAGACGGCCATGTCGCCGCTGCCGTCCTTGGCGACAATGATGGAGCTGAGCAGATCCTGCATGAATAAAAATATTCTGTTTACTGTGACTGTGCTACCCCTTCATTACTGACGCTTCAGTGAGTGTGCTACCCCTTCATTACCGATGCTTCAGCGAGTGTGCTACCCCTTCGTTACC
>NIVC01003674.1:35000-38091 GCA_002269645.1 Macrostomum lignano
GACACTCCCAACATAGTGACACTCCCAGTGACACTCCCAACACAGTGACACTCCCAGCACAGTGACACTCCCAGCACAGTGACACTCCCAGTGACACTCCCAACACAGTGACACTCCCAACACAGTGACACTCTCAGTGACACTCCCAACACAGTGACACTCCCAGCACAGTGACACTCCCAGTGACACTCCCAGTGACACTCCCAGTGACACTCCCAGTGACACTCCCAGTGACACTCCCAACACAGTGACACTCCCAGCACAGTGACACTCCCAGTGACACTCCCAGTGACACTCCCAGTGACACTCCCAGTGACACTCCCAGTGACACTCCCAGTGACACTCCCAACACAGTGCCACTCCCAACACAGTGACATTCCCAGTGACAATCCCAGTGACACTCCCAGTGACACTCCCAGTGACACTCCCAGTGACACTCCCAGTGACACTCCCAACACAGTGACACTCCCAGCACAGTGACACTCCCAGCACAGTGACACTCCCAGCACAGTGACACTCCCAACACAGTGACACTCCCAGCACAGTGACACTCCCAGCACAGTGACACTCCCAGCACAGTGACACTCCCAACACAGTGACACTCCCAGTGACACTCCCAGCACAGTGACACTCCCAGCACAGTGACACTCCCAGCACAGTGACACTCCCAGCACAGTGACACTCCCAGCACAGTGACACTCCCAGCACAGTGACACTCCCAGCACAGTGACACTCCCAGCACAGTGACACTCCCAGCACAGTGACACTCCCAGCACAGTGACACTCCCAGCACAGTGACACTCCCAGCACAGTGACACTCCCAGTGACACTCCCAGCACAGTGACACTCCAGTGACACTCCCAGTGACACTCCCAGCACAGTGACACTCCCAGCACAGTGACACTCCCAGCACAGTGACACTCCCAGCACAGTGACACTCCCAGCACAGTGACACTCCCAGTGACACTCACAGCACAGTGACACTCCCAGCACAGTGACACTCCCAACACAGTGACACTCCCAGCACAGTGACACTCCAGTGACACTCCCAGCACAGTGACACTCCCAGCACAGTGACACTCCCAGCACAGTGACACTCCCAGCACAGTGACACTCCCAGTGACACTCCCAGCACAGTGACACTCCCAGCACAGTGACACTCCCACACTCCCAGCACAGTGACACTCCCAGCACAGTGACACTCCCAACACAGTGACACTCCCAGCACAGTGACACTCCCAGTGACACTCCCAGCACAGTGACACTCCCAGCACAGTGACACTCCCAGCACAGTGACACTCCCAGCACAGTGACACTCCCAGCACAGTGACACTCCCAGCACAGTGACACTCCCAGCACAGTGACACTCCAGCACAGTGACACTCCCAGCACAGTGACACTCCCAGTGACACTCACAGCACAGTGACACTCCCAGCACAGTGACACTCCCAACACAGTGACACTCCCAGCACAGTGACACTCCCAACACAGTGACACTCCCAGCACAGTGACACTCCCAACACAGTGACACTCCCAGCACACGGACACGGTCAGCTCACCCAGCGATGGTGCCAACGCCAGCGTCGGAGTCAAATGAAACGGCAGCCAGGGAGCTAAACAGCTCCGGGGCCGACGATCCGGCAGCCATGAAGGTGGCGCCGGCGACGTCTTCCGACAGGTTGAGCTTCTCTGAGATCACCTCCAGCGAAGGTACGAAAAAGTCGTCGCAAACGATTGCCATGGCTGGAATTCAACGATTGAGAAAAACTGCGTGAAGCTCTGAAGCTTAGATTAAGATCGACAGCGCTATGAATATAATATCCTCACTGAGAATGAATATTCTCAGTAGCATCTTACTCACCTATGAAAGTTATAATGGTGACAAACACATACAGCACAATCCAACCACCCAAGGCATTTGTTGACTTTTCAAAATCGCAAGTCTCCCAAGCGATGTGACCTTTGTGCGACGCGTTGACTATCTCGCAATTGTAGTTGTAGTAGATGCTCGTGTTCACTGTGGTTGCCAGCAGGCGGCGGCTGCTCAACAAAGATTCTGTTGGAAAGTTCAGTGCAAACAGTCAGATCGATTGATTGCAGGGCCAGGAACTGCACTGGATTAATGTAAACTGATTCTTAATTGTCGTTCGATGAATTGAATTCTTTTGTGTCTTTTTAAGCAAATCAACTTTTTGCAGCCCAACCCCCAACAGAGCAATATAGTTCACTACCAAAACAGTGATATTAACTTTTACTCAAGCGTACTCTCACACAGCGTCACTCTCAACACAGCGTCACTCTCAACACAGCGTCACTTGTCTCTCTCAACACAGCGTCTTACACAGCGTCACTCTCGACACAGCGTCACTCCTTACACAGGCGTCACTCTCGACACAGCGTCACTCAACACAGGTCACTCTCTCAACACAGCGTCACTCTCAACACGCGTCACTCTTAACACAGCGTCACTTCTCAACCCTGCGTCACCCTCAACACAGCGTCACTCCTCAACACAGCGTCACTCTCAACACGGCGTCACTCTTAACACAGCGTCACTTCTCAACCCTGCGTCACCCTCACACAGCGTCACTCCTCAACACAGCGTCACTCTCAACACGGCGTCCTCTCACAAGACAGCGTCACTCTCAACACAGCGTCACTCCTCAACACAGGTCACTCTCAACACAGGCGTCACTCTCAACACAGCGTAACTCTCAACACAGCGTCACTTCTCAACAGCGTCACTCTCAACACAGCGTCACTCCTCAACACAGCGGTCACTCTCAACACAGCGTCACTCTCAACACAGCGTCACTCCTCGACACAGCGTCACTCTCACACAGCGCACTCCTCGAACACAGCGTCACTCCTCGACACAGCGTTACTATCGCAACAGCGTCACTCACTTTCTGGGCTTGTGACAGGGCCTGTTAATCTCTTGAGTCAGTTTGACCTCACCTGATCCCGACAACAGCGTCACTCACTTTCTGGGCTTGTGACAGGGCCTGTTAATCTTGAGTCAGTTTGACCTCACCTGATGCCCGCCAGAAGACTGGAACGTGGCGATCAGCGTCGAGCTCCAGGTTTGTTG